>APFE030169124.1:47248-60566 GCA_000404065.3 Pinus taeda
TATATTTACTCCTTAAGTCACCTTATGTTTACGAACACTCAAAAAATGAGTTATATTTAGGTGAAACCTGCAAAATAATATGGGACAAATACCACTCAAAAAATGAGTTATATTTAGGTGAAACCTGCAAAATAATATGGGACAAATACCATGGACTAGATTGTTATTAATACCATGAAAAAAGCATTATTAAACCTAATATTAGTATTAATAAAAATAAAAATGGCACATGGTATTGACCCATGGTATTCACCAAAATGGCACATGGTATTGACCATGGTATTCACCTGGAATGTAGCCTATTTAAATGGGGGAATTAAATAGAGTGAAAAATATTTGATCCCTCTCGGGGCTTGGTGGATCAAGAGTGAAAATGGATGTTGTAATTTAATGTATGTTAAACATTTTAGCTTGGTTAAAATAAAAATCAACTATTAATTTTATTAATTTTTATAAATTGCTAATAGTAATTTTTAGACTCCAGGTTTATGATAACCCATGATAATACCAAGATCTTACAAGATTTTATAATTGAGTAAAATATTCGCCATGCCTGGTGAGAGATTCGCCAAAAAATTATATATACATATTATATTATTGATAAAATCGCCTTCCATTTTTCCTATATACCATGGAGATTCGCCCATTTATTATACTTATAAATTTAGGGGGGGTTCTTAAAATTTTCCGTGCAGTGGAGGCACTTTCCACCTTAGGAGGCTACTTTGGAGTGGCAGGATACGATGAAAGAGGCTTATCCAACATGGTTCAATAATGATGAAAATGAACAAGAAACATTGACAACAATGTTACTTTATAAAGAGGGGGAAGATATAATACCCATTTGTTTCTATGTAAATGATTAAATTATTTTATTTGTGATGGCTAGAAATCCATGATAAAATTGACTTAAAACTAACAATAAAGTATGATGATGTATTAAATTGATCTTATTAATGAAAAGGAAAACTACAAATTGCTTGGGAAAGAAAACAATTAAATTAAAGAGATTATTGACAAGATCTGGAAACCAATGTTGACGGATAATATCAAGACAACATTCCCTTAAGTCACTCCAAAAAATCCCTACGGGTTGATTAATAATATTTAATATGTTTGGAGAGAAAATCTATTAAATAACTTGGTGTAGAGAATAACACCAAGTAATGGTGAATAAAACGTTGCAAGAGAAAAAAGCGGGATTCTTGTGGAGTTGCTTTAATGAAATCTATTAACTCTCAAATGTATATGTAAATATTCTATTACAAGCATAAGGATTATAATTTATGTTGAGATGTTTTGACAAAATGTATCTACTTTGGTTATGTTTATTTATATTTTTGAAAATTTGTGGCTGAGATTCTTTTATGTTTATGAAAATTTTAAAATATTTAAAGATGAAACAATTTTTATGACTTCGATGGTTTTTCCTTAAATAGAATTAAGTTAAAACATTCACTTGAAATTTATTGTTGCTCTTTGTTTTCTGACACTAATGATATTGACCAAAAATAAAATAATGTTAAAATATTCACTTAAAAGAAATTGTGGCTCTTCATTTTGTAACCCTAACGATATTGAGCACCAATCATTGCACAATGAACTCTGTTCAACGAATAGTTAGCGCGAAGCAGTGGTTGTACGTAGCTTCGATGATATTGAGCACTGATCATTTCAATGCACACTTTATTTGACAAAACAGTGTGCACAAATGGTTGGTTGTACATAGCCCATCTATTTAAACAAATATGTTGAGACGAGTCACAACCCAATAGAAGCATATGTGGAAATTTGAAGCTTGTAAATATCAGAAACCTCATTGTTTCTCATAATCAATGTACCCAAACAGAATGATAAAAGGAAATAACTAGTTTTATTTTATTATTTTCAAAGACGTCAAGTTCTAATCATATTTTTAAAGTAGGTTTTTTTCAACGTGGATTATAAAGAAATAGGAAAATTAATAATTTATTTGAAATAAAATAGATAGAGTGTTAATAAATATAAATGTGGGCATTTCAGAGCAGTATCATTTTTTCATTATGCCATATCTAATTAAATGAATTAACAGAAAAATAACAAATGAATAAATTAACAGAGACTTAATAGCTTTCATCAACGAAAATACAATTAATAAACCAAAAGATAAAGGAAATGGAGAAACACGAATTTTTTTCACAAATTGAACTTTTAACAAGAAAAAAAACCAAAAATGTTTAACAATGTGAATGATATCTAGCTCCGAATTAAATTTGCAAGACATTACACATGCCATGAATGGAGTACATTAATGAAGTAGGAAAGAAACTGTTAGGATTATCAGACCATTCATTGTTAGAAAGCGCTTCCTAACAATAGCTATCAAAATTCAATAAAAATGAGTCCTTTTGAAGCATTATAGAGCACAAAATGGCATACACTTCTCAGTTGGAGTCAATCAAAACATCGATTGATATTAGGAATGCATGCTCTACAGGAAATGTAACATGTGGTATAGAGGATTAGACAAAACACCCAAACTACACAAAACATGCAAAAAGGTTATGTAGACAAGAAAAGAAGTCATAGAGAATTTAATATTGGAGACCATGTTTACTTAAGGGTAAAATCAAGAAAAAGTACCTTAAGGACTAGGATCTGTGAAACACTGGCTCCATGGTTCTGATGGCCTTTCAAAATCTTGGACAAAATTGGTCCTGTAGCATATCAACTAGATTTTCCTTGCCATATTAAAGTTTACAATGTCTTTTATGTGTCTTTATTAAAGAAATATGTTCATGATGATTCTCACAATATTGATTCAAATTTGATACAGGTGGAACTTGAAGGAGATTTCCTGCCAAAGCAACTCTACATATTAGATTAGAAAGAAATATTTCTCTAGAACAGAGTCATCACTCAGGTTAAAGTGCAGTCGAGGCACTTTACACATGAGGAGGCTACTTGGGAGTGGGAGGATACAATGAAAGAAGCTTATCCAACATTGTTGAATAATGAAGAAAATGAACAATAAACATCGACAACAATGTTAATTTATAAAGAGGGGGAAGATATAATACCTCTTTGTTTCTATGTGAATGATTAAATTAATGTTAGTCGTGAAGAATGCAATAGAAATTATATTATGTGTAAATTCTTGAGAATATTGATAATATTTATCATATGGGTTACTAAAATGATTGAATATGGGTACTAAAATGATTGAATATGGGAAGAGGGAAGTAGCTATATGATTATTTAAAATTGTATGTATATAGAAAATAAATATTTTCCGTAAAAATTTATGAGTACTTGAGTGATTGGGATTTCTCAAACAAGAATGATTATTTTAAAGAAAATTATTTTGATATTACTAGTTTAGTGAATTACCATTAAGTTTGACTGAATTTCTGGATTCTTTGTACACAGACATCGAATTGGGGATATAGCCCAGTTCACCTAATTTTTCGATCTAGGAATAATAGGAGTTAATAAACAAATGGAGGAATTACTCAAATCGTGCATAATTGTAAGCAAAGTAATAACCTAGAAGTTATACAAAACATCCCTCAATTTCGAATTGATTATCAAAGGATTCTCTTTGGCTATTTGTTCATTCACGACTATACAGTTAGACTATAAAAAAATAAAAATATAAAAATATAAAACCTCAAGAGGAAAATCAGAGCTTTCAAAAAAATAGATATAATGGCTAACTCGATTCTCACCTTCAAGTTACAGGGTAATCTGAATCTCTATAGATTTTATTTAGAATCCGTAATTCTCTACGACTTGAAGGTTACTCCTGGTAACATTGCTAGTAGACTTGTCTCTAATGATGGCTAGAGAAGAGGAATTTTTGTATGTTAACCATAGCAGTACACCCAATGGAACCAAGCTAGTAATATACATTGATAAAAGTAAAGGAGGAAATATATTAATTAAACATATTTCTTAACATAAAAAATAATAAACTGGATAAAGAATTTTACAAGGATATATTTGTGATACTAATTCATATGGGTTATTGTTGAATGATTTCCTCCATAGGGAGAAAGGAATGAAATAAGGGTCTGAGCCATGCAGGTTAGTTGATTTGATATAGCGTAGCATAAACCCTGTACGAGTCAGTGAGGGGTAATAATATACAATCAAAATCATGAAATCCTTGGTACAAATTGACGGAGATAAAAAATAGTGAAACTAAACTCCCTAGTTGAAGAGTTTTATAAAAGAAATACCTAAATATATCAAAATAAATCCTTTAATTTATTATGGAAAACAGCTACCTAGAAACCATACTGAACATTTCCTTAACCACTATAGCGGGATGGAGTCGTGGGATTTAGTATTCATATGTGTTTACATGCACAACATGAAAATGATAGATTTCATCATATTAGACGTAAACATTACTAGTAGATTCAATTAAGAAATTATAGAATTTTCACTATAACCCATCACTGGAAATGTTATCTAGACAAAATTAGAAATATAGAAATAACAATGATATCAAATGAGAAGACTATAAAGAAAGGAATGTTTCATAACATAAATTGAGTATTCATACTTGTATATTCAAATTAGGAAGGAAATCTGAGAGTACATCTCTTAAAATAATATCGCCCCAGACGTTCCAGTGAAAGTATGGGTGTTGTTCTAGACAGAGAAGTAAATTACCTCTTAAATATTTACATATAGGAAGCAGATAAAAATTAACCCCATAAGAAATCAGGGTTTTAGCTCTTAATTATGTGCTTAGGACAGAAAGAACCACATGAAACCAAGAATGATCCTAGTAGAGAAGAAACTACATTGCATAGGAGAGAAAACACCATTGTCCCTAATACATGTGAAACACTCCATTGAGAAGCATAGGTGATGTGAAATAACCAACCTAGTGCAAGCAAGAGTAGTCAACCAAGGAATGACAATATTTGAACCCGCAAGAGAAAAACCCTTCAGTAAGAAGGGGATTGAGGTACCTACAAAAGAAGAATATAGGGATTGGTGTTAATCCTATTAGAGAAAATGGATAAAATAATTATGTGGAAAATGGGGAACAAAACCATTAAGAAAAAGTTGTTTACCTGATGAAGGATAGTCTCCTATCGTAGGCTAGTATTGTAGAAATTCCCGCTGTAGATCAACATTTTAGCAATATACTAAAGAAAAATACCAGATCTACTTCTACAAAAACTTTTTGGAACCTTAAACGAATATGAGCAAGATAAATTTGAACACATATAATAGATGAAGAGAAATCAATCACACATGAACACAAAAGAATACTCAGGGGAAAGCCTCAGCTAGAAATCCGATCTTTGTAATATCATACAAGTGGAAATATGTTCAGATTACAAAAAGAATCAGCTCACAAGCTATCTTTCTCTGAGTACAATCAAACAATACAACTCACAAACTGAATAGATACAAGATATGCCCTCCCTAAGCCCTCCAAGCCTCCTATTTCCTTGTGCAATTTTACTTGGGGTCCAATGCTACCACCTATGTGAATTGGCCTCATCGCACACTCACCAAACCCAAACATAATGCGCAATCTCTAAGGAAAGAATTCCTTCTGCATGCAAGAGATATCCTCCATGGAATATTCCTGTAACTGATAGTACATTGTCCCATCATCTGATCTCAACTGGGTCTCTGTCTGAACTGACATGCATGAGTTATTTACGAGAGTACCTTTAGATAGAAGTGCAGCAATTACATGCATGCATGCATTAAAATTTCAGAACTTACAATTAGATCAACGAACTATTTGAACTAATCTAACTGGACTTAACGTAGTTAACTGAGCTAACTAATTACAACTCAAATTACAACACATTCTTATCCCTTTAACTAACGGATAAATTCCTCAATCAATGGGATAACTGTTGCATGTCCTCACATAAACTTCATGTTTGTTTTTCTCCAACTAATTAACTCAAGGTGAATTAATTAATTATTAATCAAATAGATTCTAAGAACAAATTCAAAATTTTCTTCTCTATTTTAGTTCAGGGACTAACTAAAATAGGAAGGTATCCCAAAATGCTATTTATGACAGTGCTATTTTTAGCACTTCTATATTACACATTTATTGTTGCTATTTTCAACACTCCCTCTCAACAAGAAAGGGATTATCAATAACCCCAATCCTATCTATATGGAACTCGAACTCGCATTTTGACAATGCCTTAGTCAAAATATTTGCATCTTGTTCCTCAGACGAAACATACAACAAAAACATGATCCTCTTGACCACATAGTCTCGAAGATGGTGATACTAGATATCAATGTGCTTGGACCTATAATGAAAAATGGGATTCTCAAAGAGTTTGATACAACTTTGATTATCACAATAGATCACAATTGGATCCATCCTATGACCAAACAATCCCACTAGAACTGCATCCAAATGGCCTCACATGCAGCCTGACTAGTAACCATTTATTCAGCCTCTATTTAGCTACGTGCAACTGACCTCTGTTTCCTACTTTACCAGGAAACTGCAGTTAAACCAAGGTTTAATATTCCTCCAGAAGTTCTCTTCCGGTCTGATGGACTCCCTGCCCAATCTGCAATTGTGAAGCCCTAAAGCTTCACTCCCTCTATTTGTCTATACCACAATCCAAATTGAGATGTGCCTCTGAGGTATCTCAACACATGCTTCGCTGCCTTCCAAAATAACTTGGTGGGCTGAACCATAGCTTCACTTAGTTGGTTCACCACAAAGCATAATTCTAGTCGTGTGTTCACTAGATACATAAGTGAACCCACAAGCCGCTAATAAACAATAGCAGCTACTATCTCACCTGAAGTAGCATCCTCCTTCCTCCAATTCCCAGCTACAGGTGTTTGCATGGGCTTGCACTTATCCATTTCGAAGGGCCCGAGTATCTCATTGGCATACTTGCCTTGAGACACAAATAATTCCCCGTCTTTGTACCACACTTCCATGCCTAGAAAGTAGTGTATAAGGCCCATGTCATTCATCTCGAACTCTCTTGCAAGGTCCTCCATGCAACACTTGATCAGCTAATCATCGCCTGTCAAAACTAGATCATCCACATAAAGAAAAATGATCAATGTCTTACCTTCTACCATGATGTGGTAAAGGTTGACATCTGCTTCACTCTTGGTGAAGCCTAACCCGATGAAATAGTTTTTGATCCTAGTGTACCAAGCATGGGGTGCTTGCTTTAGCCCATACAAAGCCCTCAAGGGTCAGCACAGATATGACTCATGATCAAAGGTCTCCAAACCTTGTAGCTACTCAATGTACACCTCTTCCTAAATCTTCCCATTGAGGAATGATGTCTTCACGTCCATCTGATGGATCTTCCAGCCCATATGAGCTGATAGTGCCAACATCGATCTAATAGATGAGTACCTTACTTCGGGAGCAAAGGTCTCATCGTAGTTGATCCCCTTGACCTGTGAGAAACCATGGGTAATAAACCTTGACTTATGTTTCTCAACACTACCATCAGCTGCCTGCTTTACCTTGTAAAGCCATCTGGAGCTCACAATTGACTTGTCCTAAGGTCTTGGGACAACATCACACACACTGTTCTGAATGATAGAGTTGCACTCCTCTACCATTGCATCAACCCAGACTGGTTGTTGCATTGCCTCCTCGAGTGAAGAAGGTTCAGACTCTACACATTCAACAACTAGGGCCATGTACCTAGTGTACCACTCGAGTGACCTCCTCTGTCTGCCCTGAGAAGATGGTTGTCCCACATTCTCCAATGCATCCAACATCAACCTATCAGCTTCCCTTGAGCATTTCCTTTGATATTTGGAAGACTTAGCATGAGTGGATGTCTCCACTCCCAGATCCTCTGCATGCCGCTGCTCTGCATAAATCTGAAGCTCCTCCTCCTTAGGAACTAAAAGTCCCTCCTTTGCATTCAACTTGAGCTCCCTCTCAAGTGATACTCGCATGGCTTTCTGCTCGTCTAATTTCATATCTCCGGATACCACTATCCTCTGACTAGTAGGCAGGTACACCTGATCGTTTTGGGGTGTATCAATGTACCCCACAAGTATTCCCAACTCAACTGTTGGATCTAGCTTTCTTTGGGCATCTTTGGTCACATGGAAATAAAAAAATGATCTAATGATCCTAAAGTGACTCACATCTGGTTGCTTCCTGGAAAAGGCCTCCATAGGTGTCTTCATCCCTACTATACAGTGCGGGATTTTTTTTTGCAAGTACACTACTGTATTGCATGCCTCAACCCACAAATGCAGTGGTAGGCCTTGGTCATGCAACATCACTCGAGCTGCTCTCACAATTGATTTATTCTTCCTTTCGGCCACCCCATTCTTTTGTGGGTTATGGGGTGTGTGAACTCCCATTTAATTCCTTCTGCAGCATAGAAGTTTGTAAACAATTGGGAGACATGCTCCACCATTGTCGCTACACAAGGCTTTTATTTTCTTTCTAGATTATTTCTCTACCAAGGCTTTAAACTCAGACAACCTCAAGAAGGTCTGATTGTTCTTTTTCATAAAGTAGATCCAACATCTACGAGAAAAATTATCAATAAAAATAACATAGTACCTTTGTTTAGTGGTGTAGGCCGTAGAGAATGGTTGACAAACATCTGTGTGAACTCACTCCTGGATTGCTCCAGCTCTATTGTCTCAATCCGGAAAGGAAGATTTCACACACTTACCCAAGGTACAACCTGTTCATGTATCCGTCTGCTCCAGTTTTCCCTTGGGAAGTCTGGTAAAAATCTATTGCATGATCTTCAAGGCTACATGGTTCAAGTCACCCAATCTTCTATGCCATAGCTTGCCAACATCTTGGATCTACACCATCTCAGCTTTGGAACTCAATGCAACACAATTGTCTACCTCCAACTTGTAGAGATTCTTTACTCAAATCCCAATTCGCTTGGTCTGTCCAGTGCTGATATCTCTCAGGAATACCTTTCCTTTACTAAAGACTACATCATAGCCTATATCTTCTAACATAGAAATGGACACAAGATTCTTCTTTAGACCTGGTACATACATTACATCAGTCAGGGTGAGAGGAGCTCCATGCTCCCTCTGAAGCACAACCATACCATCACTTGAAACATGGTACTTTCCATCATCACCCATCTCAATCCGCATCTGGAGATCCTTCTCCTTTAGGGTACTAAAAATATTCTTGTCACCTGACATGTGGAATGAAGTTCCACTTTCCAGGTACTAAACAAATCCCACCATGGATGAAACCATGCATGTGATAAGAGAGAAATCCAACTCAAACTATGAGGCCAGTGCCTCATCATCAGATCCCTTCTTGGATTTCTTCTATGGAAAATTCTAGCATAATGGCCCACTTCATGAAAATGAAAGCATCACACTTTCGATTTGTCAAACTTCTTCTCACCATGGGAAGAACTAGATTTGGGATGGGATGCTTTCCCTTTCCCCTTCCTTGCCTTACTCAATAAGTCTAGATTTTCCTCATCATCTTGCTTTGATTAGGATCCATCTCTAGTGCTTCTTCTTATCTCCTCCTGCATCAGATCTGATCAAAGTCATTCCCAATCTGGTAGTTTCTCTCTTCCACTAACCAAGTCTTGGTATCTATGCTAGCTCTTAGGAAGACTAAGGAGTGCAAGACTCACCATGTCATCATTGAATGTCGTGATCCCTACACTTCCAAGCTCATCCCCGTATGTGGTGACCTTGTTTAGATATGTAGAGATCGCGTCGCCCTTTTCACACTTGATTTTACAAAGCTTGTATTTCAGTGCCAGCTTCCTCTAATTGTTGTTGTTATGATATAGATTTTTCAATGTTTCTCACATTGAAAATGTTGTCTCCTTCCCATGGAGGCTTGAGACAATGTGGTCTCGAACTCCCTCCAGTAGGATTCTCCTTTTTCTAGCCACGCATTTCTTCCATTCCACCAATTCTGTAGCGTTAGCTACTATCGGCTTGGGGACTTCTTGAACAATGAAGTCCTTTAGACTATTGTCCTCTAATACTACTTCAATGCAATCCTTCTAGGCTATATAATTTGAGTTGCCATCAAGGGCATGCTTGAGTCTTAAACTGTTGAATGCCATTGGTGAAATTGAGATGTGATAAGAACTCGATTTCTATAATCAGCAACTTCAAACTTTAAACTTCTCCCTTCTTTGTATATAGTTGTTCACATTGATCACCTTTGCTCTGATACCGTGTAGAAATTTCCACTGTAGATCAACAGATTATGAAATATACTAAAGCAAAATACTAGATCTACTTGTACAAAAACTTTGCAGAAGCTTAACGGAATATGACCAAGATCAATTTGAACACATATAATAGATGAAGAGAAATCAATCACACATGAACACAGAAAAATACTCTGGGGAAAGCCTCAACAAAAAAACCCGATGTCTGTATTATCATACAAGTGGAAATATGTTCAGATTACACAAGGATTCAGCTCACAAGCTATCCTACTCTAAGTACAATCAAACAATACAATGCATAGACTGAATAGACACAAGATATGCCCTCCCTCAGCCCTCCAATCCTCCTATTTCTTTGTGCAGTTTTCATTGGGGTCCAATGCTACCACCTGTGTTAATTGGCCTCATCACACACTCACCAAACCCAAAAGTAACTGCACAATCTCCAAGGAAATAATTCCTTCTACATGCAAGAGATATCCTCCATGGAATATTCTTGCAACTAATAGTACATTGTCCCATCATTTGATCTCAACTCGATCTTTGTCTGAACTGACATGCATGAGTTATTTATGCTGACACCTAATCCTCAATGATTGGGGAACTGAATGTGAACAGTCATCGAGAAGACGAACTGAACAATCACATTTATGTATATATTAGATAGCTCGCTAAATGAATAAATGCATTAGTTTTTTGGAGTTACTCCTGGCCTGACATGGTATCAGGGCACAGGTCCCAGGTTCCTTTTTTAGGCATCCCTTGTAACTCCTGTCCACTGCCTGCTTTCTGCTCCTCTCTATCCCATTTCTGAAAGAACGCCTCCCTGCCTGAAGACTGCATACCTAATTTCTGCCAAGGTAATGCTCTTGTATCAGCGTGAGCGTGATGCGCACTGGGCAACTTCAATTCGAATAAAAGTCTTAGCATCATCTTCTTCAAGGCATTTTAATGCACTTACTTCAGGTATTTTGAAATTAAAGCTAAGCGCAGTCTGCTATATTTTAATTTTTAAAGATGGAATTTTTAAAGACAGAATCCTCCAAGAGAATCGACTCGCAAGGAAATGCAAATGGATCCACAGCTTGAAACAGAGAGAAGCATTTATGATTCTTAGCCAACGGAACTCTCAGTACCGCTTGCGGGGATTGAGACTCTATCTGATATGTAAAATTCGTGTAACTCAGTCCATAGCCGAAGGGATACACTGTGTTTCCCTTGTAAAATCTGGTAACACATGCTTTACTCTACACAACCCATCGATTTTGCATGCGATACCAGGCTGTTGGCCAATTATGACTCACAGAATGTTGAATCGAGATGCATTGTTTCTTGAAATAGTGGGAGTCCTTTTCTTGCACAGCCGTGATGTTTTAACATCTGGGGAAATAAATTTGGATTGGATTGTTTTAGTATAACTATTATTCCTCCTCCCTGTATCAGTCTTTGCTTTATCCTCAGACTCGGTGGTATCAAATGCTTTATTTATTAAAAAGCCATGGGAGTTACTATTAATTCTTCTGTTCTTTCACATTTGATAGCAGACTGAAGCCAGGGTTTTCAATTTTCAAAGGGTCCTTTGTTTTCATCAATATAGCAGTTTGAATCCTTTTTATAGTCTGCCAAAATTTAATATTGTAGAGTTAAGATTTATGTGGTGAAGACGAGTTTATCTTTTGAATTGATTCCTTTCCATGAATCGAATGATGGGCTTCCGACAGTGACAGATACTGATATAACTGTATACCCGCTTTATGGCACCCATGTCTAAGAGGAATAATTTCTTTTCGGGAAAACTTTAACCCCTCTTCTATCGTATGATTCGATTTATACATTGAGGATAGATTTCTTGCCTTCCTTTCTAGCAGCAATATATATTACAGTGGTAGCAAGCGCTCAAACATTTTTTGCGGTGATATATATATATGGTGATATATGTATTCATTTCAATGATCAATAATGGCGTAGCAGAATTTTGAATGATTTTTTTTCTTCATATCAAAATCATTTTTTAGCAGTGGAATTTTTTTAAGAGCAATTTTTTTTTCTCGCCATTAGAAGTATTAATATATAAGCAAAAGTTTTTTATATCAGCAGAAGTAATTTTTTACAGAATGCATTCAATCATCTCTATGATAGGAATAGTTCTCACTGGCAAGGAGGACTATCCTGACTGGTCCCGGATGGTACAACACACCCTCATTTTCAATGAGCTGTGGAAAGGAGTGTGTGTCAGAGAAGGAGACAGTGACCCAGAAAAACCTACATCAGACAAAGAGCTCGCCATCTGGGAAAACAAGAATAGCAAAGCGTATGCATTAATCGCAGCGTCTATAAATAAGGAGGTGAGTCGTCACATTTCAACATGTTCAACTGCCTTTGAAGCTTTACAAAAGCTGAAAGAGCTCTATGACTCACATTCTGCACTTGAATTTGTCCAACTTATGATTAAACTCTTCACTCTTGAACTGCAAAATAATGATCCTCTTGCTCTTGCATCTGAAATAAAATCTATAGTGCATGATATCAAATCCACTAAAGTTGAGCTAGATATATCTCTTATTGCTTTTCTCAAGGGACTGTATCCTACATACTCCAATTATCTTGAGTCTTTGCAATAAAATGGAAATCTCAAGGATATAACCTTTGACTCTCTTGTGAAAAAGTTTGTTGAAAGAGAAAAAGCCTTTGGAAAGAAGACAGTCCCTGAATCTTCTTAAGAGACTATATGCATGGCTAATAAAGAAAAAAATCCTGCTCAAGATTCTACAAGAGGAAGAGGTGGACGAAGAGGAGGAGGACGATACTTCAGAGGCAGGGGGCGCAGACATTCTCAAGGAGAAAAGGCAGATTTACATTGTATTCGCTGCAAAAGAAATGGATCACATGATGCCTCTACATGCAAGCTACCATGGGACAAAATTGAGCAGAGAAGAAACCAACAGAAAGGTAAAACTGATGACAGACAAAGGTAAAGCACCTGAATCCGCTCATTATATTGAGGCACAATGTAACATTGGAGAAAATGAAGATTTGTTTAACACTTCACTTGCTTCCTGGAAAAATGATTGGCTGCTTGATTCAGGAGCAACCTGTCACATGACCCATAGAAAAGACTTTTTTGAAGATTTCACTGACAATGTTGA
>APFE030169124.1:72918-117971 GCA_000404065.3 Pinus taeda
TAACTTTAATGTGGTAAATGACAAACTAAATTAATATTATTATCTGTTTGAATTTAATAATATTTTCTTTTAAAAATATATAAGAAATGTTTCTTTAAGAGCTGGAAACTTCTCAAGGAGGAAGTTCGAGGCAAGACAGTTGTTGTGATTCGAACCCTAACTGTTTTCCATAACTAGAAGGGCTTCCAAAGGAAAATAGGGAAAGGGGGGAAAAAGTTTGTGCTATTGGGACATGTATAGAAAAAGAAGAAAATGAGAAAATGGCTAAGTGTGGTGATGATCAAATAGCCAAGCACTAAGTGCGAGTGCCTTGCTACAGACAATGGTCCTGCAAGAGAGCCAGAGGAGAGATTCTGGTCCCAAAAGATGAATCCCATGGATGGGTGGCAGATTGGAAGCAGGTGAACAGAGGTAATCTCAGCTTCTCAATTGTTTGCGAGTTACAATGGCATAGGTAAGTGGGCTGGACCGCTTAGAAAGAATTTAAAGATATTAATGAAGTAATCTATATTAAATTCTTGGACTGTTGTGATATATTATCTAAAACCTGAGTCAACTATGAAAGTGACTCTTACTAGGTGCCCATGTTATTTTCTAAGGAAAAAAAAGAACATTGTAGGGGTCATCTTAATGAAAAATTATACAGTTAATGGAAACAAAATTTATACATACAGAACCACCTCTTTATTCTGAGTTGATATGAGCAGAGCACTGTAGAAGAAGTTTGAAATTGTGCAATAGGGAAGGAAAATAACAGACAACTAAAGACGAACCTTTTTTCGTGGAAAAAATAAGGGTCTTGCTAGGGTAGTGATGTAGGAAAATTTTAAGAGAAATAAAAGAATTAATTAATGAAACTTTGTAAGGTTAGCGTGCCTAGCGTTCTGGTATATGATGAAGTGCAATCAGTTTGGCAATGAACCGACTCCCACGAGAATGAGTCTAGTATGAAAAATTCAAAAATAACAAGTTTCGGTCCTAATCTAAATTATTTTAAGAAAAGAACAGTAGTAGTGAACAGGAAAAAATCCCTAAACGAACAACATTTTTTAACTCTACAGTAGCTAGCTAAATTTGCTTTCTGCGAGAAAGGAATTACAAATATATGTGCCTAGAACCTTGGGTGTATGGTTTCGGTCTAGATTTAAAAGCTTGCTCCAACAAAAATTGAATTACGTTTAAATGATAGAAGGAAGAACTGTGTTGATGGTCGACCCAGTCCTCTAGGTGAACGGGCTTCCTAAATCCTATCTGGTAACTCAAAACCCCCAAAATTAACGTGTCATTTCTCAAACCCTCATTAGAGATAATTCAGTTAATCGTCGGACAAGTATACGACTAGTGGCTATACTGTGCAGTCAGGTTCCAAACAAGAGTTAACAATGGTTTTACTGTTGAATTCCTTGACTGAATTAAACAAAAAAATAATAAATACCCCTCTGCTAAAATGCGTACCAAGGAGATTGTAGTAAATGAGCGAGTCAAAAGACAACATTAATTTGGAAATTGTGCATGTAAATTCTGTGTAATAATAAACTAAAGAGATTAGGAGACAATAAATGTGGAATATACATTTATACATATATTGGCACTACATGGAACTCTGCGATATAGCGAGCTGAAGAGTTGTAATAGGTAAAAAAAAATACACAATCATCCCATTGGAAAACAACATAAACCCTACAGTAATTACAACCCAGGAAGGAGACTTTCCAAATGTATAGGATATACAAAATTATCCAATAAACTAGATTTCATTAGCATATGACTTTCAACACTTATAATGAAACATAAACTCAAGAAAATGGACATTCCGTAAGACAACTTAAGCTATTTACAAATAGGCCAGCGCAGCTCAAAAGGCTTCAGAGGTAAAAACCCTTGAAGCTAAATTTCTTTACTTAAAATATATACTACAAGAGTAACAGAGTTTCGATGGGCGAGCTAAAATCCCGAACTATACATTTCATAAATAGTAGCAATCTCAAGAGTAAGGTCCCTCTTGCAAGAGAATTAATGGAGCAATAATTAAAAGACCATAACCAGGGTGAAAACCCTCGTACCTAGTGGAATTTGGAGTTAATTCCATTTCTAGGGGACCGTGTTTCCATTTGGTACCATGCTCGAAGAGAGAGTCGAGAAGATCTTGCAAGAGACCATGAAAAGTAGGTTAGATATCCGAAGTAGTTTCAGGACAAACAAAAACAGAGAACTCGGAATTCATGAGGCAGGTTCAACCATTGTTGCACAAGGAATCGGTATACACAGTCTATATAGTTAAAAAATTACCATTGACTAGATTCAAAGAGTGAAGACAACGGTATGGAACTCTGAGCACCTTCCACTATGACCACAAAAGCCTGGTTCGAAGAGCGAAACAACACCATGAACGAGAGTAGCACCCAAGTGGTGTATCAAGCAAAATTACAGAAGAATGAATTTCTAAATTGAGACCAAGCGATGTGAACAAGGTTTGAGCCATCTACAACCATTGGATCGCTAAGCCAGCTCCAACACCATTGATCCTAAGGGGATCCTGAGGTAATAGTCAAGATGATCAAGACTACACATGCCACGTACAATGGTAGTGTAGGTATTAAATTAACATTTCAACTTAACAAATATCAAGGCGGCTAGTCGACAATCATAGATCCATAACCCTATTTCCCATACAAAACGATGGTGTAGATTGAATCCACACCACCAGCAGAACCTACCTGATTTAATGTTGAGTTTACCCACTTCATAAGTATATGAGATTATGCATACATTACAAATGATGCGAATTAAATAGCATTGGAGTGTGTAAAATGCATACATTTACAAACGTAAAAAAATAATAATTTATTTATGGGTATATCAAAAGTGGTATCAGAGCCACGTTTTCAAAACTGTGGCCTCTAGGAAATAAATAGCTGTAGAGAATTCATTATATATTTGTATTTTGCAATTCTATTTATACTCAAAGAAAAAACTGCTAATGTGTTAACCCTTCTTCTGTTTCCATTCTTAGGCTAAGACCAGGAAAAACAAAAGGTAGCCAACATGAGAAGGGAAGGTAGTGTACCACATAGGTGTGCAGTGGGTGAGGGACCTCTGACAAGCCCTGGAAATAACCCAAAGTTATGGGTACAACATGGAGAAGAGACTCGCAATATGAACCTTGCAATATTAGAGACAGTAGAAGAGTTGAAAAATGAAATGGCCTGATTACGGGAGGATAACGCAAGGTTAACCATGGAGTAGGAAATGATTTTAAAGATCCTATCAAACAAGAAAAATCAGCAACTTCTAAATCCCAGTGCTAAGCAACAAAGGGTGTCAGAGGAGCAAAATCACCACACAGAACGAGAGGGGTTAGAAGGAAGGGATAAAGAATGGGAAGAACAATCTGATAACGCTTTGGAGCAACAGACATCAGAAAGGGAATGAGTAGAACTGCAAGGGGAATTTCGTAAGATAAAGCTGCCACACTTTGATGGGGAATTGGAGGAAGCAACCAAGGCTTGGTTGATTAATATGAACAAATACTTCCAGCTATATGAATATGATCACAACCTGAAGGCATGGTTAGCCATCTTCCAACTACAAGGGAAAGCCACACTGTGGTGGGAGGAGGTCAAGATTGTTAGAGGAGTAAGTGAGCAGAATATTACCTGGGAAAAAATTCAAAAATACTTGAAGGAAAGGTACTTGAGAGAATGCTTCTATGATGAAAAAGATAGAGAATTCCATGACTTGCGACTAGGACAACAAGCCATGAATGAATTTATCACTCATTTTACATCATTGCTCTATTATGTGCTTTATATTAGAGACAAAAAGGCTAAAGTATAGAGGTTTGTTAGTGGTTTACCCTTGAATATGAGGGAAAGGATTGAGTTTGACAATCCAAAGAAAATGGACGAAGTAATACGTAAAGCTAGGATTTGTTACCAGCAAAGTAAAGAGAAGGGAGAAGTTCCAGGTAAAAGATGGACTGATAAGAGAAAAAAACAAATTGGCTGGAAATAATAAAGGGAATTGAGGTGGAGGTAACAAGGGTTTTTCCAAAGGGCAAAGCAGTAGAAATTTATAGAAAAATTCACTCAGGTCAAAGCCAACCAATGAGTCTAGGATCAGTGAACCACCTGGAAAATTAGACAGTGAAGGGACAACAAGGCCTCCAGTGTAGTTTTGGGGCTACAGTGGATCTCATTACGTTAAAAATTATCTTCAACGGAAGGGAACTGAACAGGCTTCCCAGATCCATGAAGCATCGACATTCGGTGATGTAGGAAGTAGTCTACCAAGGATTAATACTGCCCTAGAATATCGTCAAGCAGAGTACCAGCCGACCATGGTGGAATTCGAAGGTAAAATTTCAAACCTTACTGTAGCTGTTTTAATTGATCCTAGAGACACATTAAGTTATATTAGTCCTAAGATTGTTGAGCATTGTAAATTGCAACCTGTTAAATTTAAGAACCCATGGTTAGTACAGCTAGCTACAGGGGCAAGGAGGCGGGTACTTGCTAAGGTCAATAACTGCCCCTTAAAGGTAGCAGGATAGCCAGTGAAGGTAGATTTAAATGTGCTTCCCCTTGGTTCATATGATGTCCTAATTGGTATGTACTGGTTAGAAAAACACTGGTCCATAGTCAACTATAAAACAAAGACTATCTATTACAAGGACGAGCTTGGAGCAAGGCAAGAGATGTAGTGGATTAAGTGATCAGTGCAGATTTGGCCAATAACTGCCTCTCAGTTAGAAAAATGCATTAGCAAAGGATGTCAGATTTATGCCATCTAAGTGGGCTATGCTAACTCGAAAGATAAAACAGCTACATTGGACAACATCCCTATGATACAACAATTTGTTGATGTGTTTCTGAAGGAGATTCCTAGACTGCAACCTAAGAGAGATATAGACTTTACTATCGAATTGGTCCCAGGGGCAGCCCCGATATCCTGAGCAACTTATAGAATGACCACACCTACATTGACAAAGTTAAAAATGCAGTTACAGGAACTGTTAGACAAAAACTACATTTTCCCCAGTGTGTCTCCCTGGGGAGCTCTGGTATTGTTCGTTAAGAAAAAGGACGGGACCCTTCGCATGTGTATATATTATCGTTAGTTGAATAAATTGACTATAAAAAATAAGTATCCTTTACCTTGGATTGATGAAATTTTTGATCAAGTGAAAGGAGTAATAGTATTTTCCAAGATCGATTTGTGATCAAGGTATCATCAAATTAGGATTAAGGAGGAAGACATAGCTAAGACTGCTTTTAGAACAAGGTATGGACATTACGAGTTTGTGGTGCTACCCTTTGGGTTAACCAATGCCCCCGTGACTTTTATGTGTTTAATGAACAACATATTTCATCAATATTTGGATAGGTTTGTGTTGATTTTTATTGATGATATACTGATATATTCCCAAACCATGCAAGAGCACAATGAGCACCTTAGATTGGTGTTGCAAACCCTCCAAGAACACTAGTTATATGCCAAGTTTAGCAAGTTTGACTTCTTTAAGGAACAAATACAATATTTGGGGCATATAATCACAAAATAAGGGATCATGGTGGACCCCGAAAAGATAAAGACCATAATGGCATGGCATGTACCAAAAGGATGTGGTAGACATCAGATCCTTCATGGGATTAGCTGGCTATTACATATGATTTGTAGAAGGATTCTCAAGAGTAGCGTATCCTATCACTTCCTTACAGAAAAAGGGGAGAGCTTTTAGGTGGACCTCAGAATGCCAAAAAAGTTTTGAGCAACTTAAGCATCTACTCACCACCACACCCATTTTAAGCATAGCCAATCCTAGCAAAGATTATGCAGTGTGCACTGACGGAAGTAAAGAAGGTGTAGGAGTCATGTTGATGCAATAAGGGAAGGTAATTGCTTATGATTCTAAGAAACTGAAAGAACATGAGTAGAGATATTTTGCTTATGATCTAGAGTTGACAGCCGTCATTCGCGCCTTGAAAATGTGGTGACAATATGTTATAGGTAGGAAATTTTTATTTTTGACAGAACACCATAGTCTAACCAATTATTTTAGCTAGCCCACCTTAAATGTTAGGCAAGCATGGTGGGTGGATTTCCTAGGTGGTATTGATTTCATGATCAAGCATTTAAAAGGGAAACAGAATCGGGTGGTGGACGCTTTAAGTCGGAAATTACAATGTTTATATGAGATTTCTTCCAGCGAATGGAAAATCCCCTTCGAAGAGATGATTAAAAAGGAAATAGAACAAGATATGGTATATCAACAAATAAAACAGCAAGCATAACACCCCACCAACAAGGAAAAATAGCAGGGTTATGCTTTAGGTACTGCTAGAATGATGTATTATCAGGGGAGGTTGTATGTGCCCTATCAAAATAGCATTAAAAACTTGTTTTGGGAGGAATTTCATAAAAGTCGCTATGTCGGACGGCCAAGATATCAGAAAATGATAATAACACTCCGGAAGGAGTATTATTAGCCAGTATGAAGAAGGATGTGGTCGATTACCTGGCATGTTGTCTGGAGTGCCAACAAATTAAGGCGAAGCATCAACATCCTGTGGGGTTGTTACAACCATTACCTATTCTAGAATGGAAGTGGGAAACTATCTCCATGGACTTTATAATGGGTATGCCCAAGACAAAGAAAAATAACGATTCCATAATGGGGGTGGTGGACAAATTAAGTAAATCGGTACATTTTATACCTGTGAAATCTACTTATAGAGCTGTGCAGATTGCCCACATCTTCATGCAGAACATATTTAGACTACATGGGTTACCTAAAACAATAATTTCAGACCGTGAAGTAAAATTTACCTCTGTTTTTTGGAAAACATTGTTTGGAAAATCAGGAACTCAGTTGAATTTCAGTACAGTGTATCACCCTCAAACTAACGTACAAACAGAATAGTGAACCAGATGGTGGAAGACATGTTAAGGGCATATATAATGCAACAGTTGACTAAGTGGGAAGATTATCTGCACTTGGTCAAATTCACATATAATAATGGCTATCATACATCATTGCAAATGAGCCCATTTGAAGTATTATATGGGTGGAAGTGTTTCATGCCCTCAAGTTGGGGTGGACCAGAAGACAGATTAATGTTTGGAACTGACATGCGTAGGGAAATGGAAGAAGTGGTTAAGAAAGTGCGAGTTAATTTAAAAGAAACTCAGGATAGGGAAAAGAACTTTGTTGACAGAAGAGGAAGTTTAGATAATATCAAGTTGGTGATCATGTATATGTGAGAATTCGAGTAAAAAGGAACACATTACAATGGAGCAAGTGTGCTAAATTGGCACCCCGATTTTGTGGACCCTTTCAGGTCTTAGCAAGAATTGGGTGGATAGCTTACCAGCTCGCTCTGCTAAGTCACATATGGTTCCATAACATCTTCCATGTGTCCATGCTAAAAATATATGTTTATGACCCTAAACATGTAATCAGATCACAAGATATATAGGTAAGAATTATCTTCGGTAGATCAGCCTAAATGTTTTTTTTTTAAAAGAAACTGACTTAGGATGTTGCATGTTGCAGGTCGAACTGGAAGGAGAAACATTGGTTGAACCGGTAAACATCCTCAATCGAAGAGAAGTAATGCTACGGAAGCGAGCTATTACCCATGTTAAAGTGTAGTGGCAGCACTTTGGGCCTGATGAGGCTACTTGGGAAGATGAAGAGCTCATGAAAAAAGCTTATCTA
This sequence comes from Pinus taeda, assembly GCA_000404065.3. Lineage (NCBI taxonomy): Eukaryota > Viridiplantae > Streptophyta > Pinopsida > Pinales > Pinaceae > Pinus > Pinus taeda. The sequence goes on from APFE030169124.1 coordinate 80,639, forward strand.
GGGTTGTTTATGGCTGAAAGACACCAGGAAAATATCTAATTTCAGAAGGGGGAGATGTAATGCCCCGGGATAAATGTAAATACTTAACTTTACTATGGTAAATGAAAAATTGTATTGATATTATTATCTATTTGAATTTAATAATATTTTCTTTTTTAAAAAAATATAAGAAATGTTTCTTTAAGAGTTGGCAACTTCTCAAGGACAAAGTTGGAGGCAAGACAGTTGTTGTGATTCCAACTCTAACTGCTTTCCCTAACGAGAGGGGCTTCTAGGGGAAAATAGGGAAAGGGGGGAAAAGTCTGTGTTTTTGGGACAGGCAGAGAAAAAGAAGAAAACGAGAAAATGGATAAGTTTGGTGATGACCAGATAGCCAAGCACTAAGTGCGAGCATCTTGTTGCGGACAGTGGTCCTGCAAGAGAGCTAGGGGGGAGATTCCTGTCCTGAAAGATGAATCTCATGGACGAGCGGTAGATTGGAAGTAGGTGAACAGAGGTAATCTCAGCTTCTCAAGTGTTTGCGAGTTACAGTGGAACAGGTAAGTGGGTTGCGCTGCTTAGAAAGAATTTAAAGATATTAATGAAGTAAGCTATATTAATGTTTGCACTATTGTGATATATTATCTAAAACCTGAGTCAACTATGAAGGTGACTCTTACTAGGTGCCCATGTTATTTTATGAGAAAAAAAAAACACTGTAGGGGTCATCTTGATAGAAAATTGTATAGTTAATAGAAACAAAATTTATACATACATAACCACCTCTTTATTCTGATTTGATATGAGCAAAGCACTATAGAAGAAGTGTGGAATTGTGCAATAAGGGAAGGAAAAAAACAGACAACTGAAGATGAACCCTTTTTTCCTGGAAAAAAATGAGGGTCTTGTGGGGTAGTGATGTAGGAAATGTTTAAGAAAAATAAAAGACTTAATTAATGAAACTTTGTAAGGTTAGCGTGCCTAACGTTCTGGCATTTGATGAAGTGCAATCGGTTTGGCAACAAACCGACTCCCACGAGAATGAGTCTGGTATGACAAATTCAGAAATAACAAGTTTCGTTCCTAATCTGAATTCCTTTAAGAAAAGAATAGTAGTAGTGAACAGGGAAAAGCCCTAAATGAACAACACTATTTCACTCTACAATAGCTAGCTAAATTTGCTTTCTGCGAGAAAGAAATTACAAATACATGTGCCTAGAACCCTGGGTGTAAGGTTTCAGTCTAGATTTAAAAGCTTGCTCCAACAGAAATTGAATTACATTTAAATGATAGAACGAAGACCTGTGTTGATGTTTGACCTAGTCCTCTAGTTGAACGGGCTTCCTAAATTCTATCTGGTAACTCAAAACCCCCAAAATTAACGTGTCATTTCTCAAACCCTCATTAGAGATAGTTCAGTTAATCATCGGACAAGTATACGACTAGTGGCTATACTGTGCATTCGAGTTCCAAACAAGAGTTAACAATGGTTTTTCTTTCAAATTCCTTGACTGAATTAAACAAAAAAATTATCAATACCCCTCTGCTAAAATGCATAGCAAGGAGATTGTAACAAATGAGCGAGTCGAAAGGCAACATTAATTTGGAAATAGTGCATGTAAATTTTGTGCAATAATAAACTGAAGAGAGCAGGAAACAATAAATGTGGAATATACATTTATGCATATATTGGCACTGCATGGAACTCTGGGATATAGCAAGTTGAAGAGTTGTAATAGGTAAACAAAATACACGATCATCCCATTGGAAAACAAAATAAACTCTACAGTAATTATAACCTAGGAAGGAGACTTTCAAAATGTACAAGATATACAAAATTATCCAATAAACAACATTTCATTAGTATATGACTTTCAACACTTATAATGAAACATAGACTGAAGAAAATGGAGATTTCGTAAGACAGCTTAAGGTATTTACAAATAGCCAGCACGGCTCAAAAGGATTTATAGGTAAAAACCCTTGAAGCTAAATTTATTTACTTAAACTATATAATACATGACTAACAGAGTCTCGACGAGCGAGCTAAAAACCAAAGCTATACATTTCATAAACAGTAGTAATCTTAGGAGTAAGGTCCCTCTCGCAAGAGAATTAATGGATCAATAATTAAAAGACCATAACCAGGGTGAAAACCCTCATACCAGGCGAAATTTGGAGTTGATTCCATTTCTGGGGGACCGTGTTTCCATTTGGTACCAAGCTCGAAGACAGAGTCAAGAAGATCCTGCAAGAGACCATGAAAATTAGGTTAGATATCTGAAGTATTCTCAAGACAAACAAAAACAAAGAACTTGGAATGCATGAGGCAGGTTCAACAGTTGTTGGGTAAGGAATTGGTATACACAGTCTATACAGTGAAAAAATTACCAGTGACCAGATTCGGAGAGCAAAGACAGAGGTATGGCACTCTGAGAACCTTCCATTATCACCATAGAAGCCTAGTTTGAAGAGCGAAATAGGACCATGAACAAGAGCAACGACGAAGTGGCAGATCAAGCGAAATGACGGAAGAATGAATATTCGAATTGAGACCAAGCAATGTGAACGAGGTTCGAGCCATCTACAGCCATTGGATCACACTCTTGATCCCAAGGGGATCCTGAGGTAGTAGCTGAGCTGATAAGGACTGCACATGCCACGTACAGTGGTAGTGTAGGTATTAAATTAACATTTCAACTTAACAAAAATCAAGGCAGCTAGTCGACGATCATAGATCCATACCCTGATTTCCCATAACAAACAACGGTGTAGATTGAATTTGCATCGTCAACAAAACCTACCTGATTTAATGCTGAGTGTACCCACTTCATAAGTACATGAGATTATGCATACGTTACAAACAATGTGAATTAAATAACATTGGAGTGTGTAAAATGCATACATTTACAAGCGTAAAAAAATAAAATTATTTATGGGTATATGATAGTTATGGAGTGATTTTTCCTTTGAATTTCTGATGATTTACTTAAGCTTGTATGACATCTTCATGCCAAACTAGTTTAAGGCACAAAGGGTTTTGATTTGAGTTTGAGGTAACCCCATCTCTTTCATGTTGTTTTTGTACATTACATACTTAGACATGTTTTTAATGTAGCATTTGCTTGATATTTCTCAAAAAATCTTTAGAGATGTTGCATTCCCAAATTTCATAAATATATAAAATAATAAGAATGATGAGTTACAAAGAAAATTTTCCTTTTATCCCATAGTCAATAGTTTACATCATTTCAATTCTTTTCAATGTTGAAATAAACCTTTTTCCATTAGTTTATTCATATTTTATTGAAGTTCATATTAATCTTATGGTGTGCATTAATTTTGAGATGTTACATCATCCCAAGTTCTATCATCCCAAGTTCTTTTATCATTTTATTTTTAACCATAGTCAAATATAAAATATAATATAAATAAAATAAAATATATATATAAATATATAAATATATATAGATAGATATATAAAATTAAATTTGAATTGAATTTCCAATTCAGAAATATGTTAATTTCTTTACGAATAAGGATAATAGACCACGAATGGATTATCTTTTTATTATTCGCCCATGTTAACATAATTAAATATAGTACACATCACCCCTTAATTACTTACTAATCCTCATATAGACAAAAATAATAAATATAAATCATATTTGGTGATGTACATAATTAATTTTTAATATTGATAAATTTGTGTCTAATTAATCTTTTTTGGTGTATTTTTCGGTGTATTTTTCTCCATTATAATTTAAATGGTAGATAGATTATAGTTTTTTTTCTATTATTATGAATCATTTTTATTATAATTATTTTAATAAAGTATTTTATATAAAGCAAACAAATTAATAAATATTAAAAAAAGTTAAAATAAAATACTCATTTTTTGTATAATGTTTCACATTATTGAGATTTTAAAAATCATAAAAAAAATAATTATTTTTCTAAATTATTATATATATTATATATAAAAATATGTAATAAATATAAAGTTTCATCTCCATTTTAATATGGAGAGTTAACTTATACATAGACTTTGTTACAATATCATGGACCAATAACATGCTTTATGAATACTACATGCCTAAGATTTCATAACTCATGTTTATAGAGTAGAAGTTCACATGACATTTTCTTAATTAATCAATTAAATTAAAAAGAAAGAAAAGGCATAACTACATCTTATATAAATCTCAAATTTTTATTGTTTTTCCTTTACCTACAAGAATCAACAACTAGGTCATTTCCATACCTACACATGTGCACATGTTCATACATACCTGCACATATTAAAAATATGTACATTTAAAAAAAATGGAACAAGATTCTCAAACATGGAGATTTAGCCCCACTTTAGCATGGGCATCCTTAATCTATAAATAAACTTTCCTACAATACCACTCACCAATACCATGTCTTATTAACACATCATGCCCAAAAAAATATAAGTCACTTCAAATGATACTTGTGCATATGGCATTTTTTTTCAATCAATTGAATTAAAGGGGAAAAAATCTAACTACTTTGGAAACAAATCTCAACCTTTAGTTTGTGTATATTACTATGAATATTCTATAATATCCTTTGATATTAACTCTCTACCATTCATCTAATAATTATTGGAAGCTAGATTAAAATTTTAGAATCTTTATTATAAAATAAACACTAATCTCTAATAATTATGAGTGTAATTAATAGTTTAGAAATCTCATTTTAAAATAGAGAAACCCATCACATTAGTCATTCATATTACTTAACTATATCTCATATAATTATATTTCTTGTTGTTTGGGTGTACCATTGTCATTACAATTCATATATTGTTAAAAACATTATTGTTAATGATCAAATGAAAAAATGCGATAATGATTTGTGTTTTTTCATAATGGAATGAAATATTGTAATGTTAGTTTGAAATTTATCTAATATGCAAATTTAAGTCGATAGGATTTATATGCGAAGATTCCTCCTCATGACACTGTAGCAGATTCGTTGGCCTTCAAAACATATACCATTTTTACAGTGTGATTAATCGTGGGCCTCCAATCTGCGATCTGCTCTACCCACAGTTCTTTGACTCTTAATAACTGCATGCTAGCCACATGGAAGAGTGTGACATCATGACTGTGGATAGGACATTATGTCATAAATCCAATGAGCGGTGCCTTCCGAGGCAAAGACCTTTAGCTTGGGTTACAAAGTCGATGCTTTAGAATATTTCGCTACAAATTGTTCCAATGTGTAACGAATGGGACCATATCACACGCGCATGGGACTTTATAATATACTCAAATAACAATTAGTGATTTCACAATGTAGCATTTGGTTATAGTCCCAAAACTTACGATCTTCAATGAGTGATGTGGCCTGATCTTCGTGGAGAGGAAATCAGTGAAGCCCCAAATCACAACCCTCTCTTTTGGTGATTTCCAATCAGAGGTTTAACCTTGGTGCACGGCATGTCAATTCGCCGATTATCAATCATCGATCACCTTTTGCATTTTTGCGTTGGTCATGTGGCTCTTCACATGACCACAATCTAGCCCACGTATCAGAGCCCTTCGATCAGAGGTTATCAATAAGAGGCTTCACTTCAATGCACGATATGCCTCAATATACAATCGATGATCTCTCATATGTGACACAATCATTGCGACATATATTCCATGTGTCAACTTTTTAATAATGCCATGCGTCACCCTTGATTCCTTTGAAATCTTTGTGACGGTGGTGGTAGCCCCCATATCAGAGCCCTCTCTATCTGTAATTTCCAATCAGAGGTGAAACCTTGGTGCACAACATGTCAATTCACCAATTATATATCGTTTATCACCTTTTGTGTTTGGGCATGGTCCTGTGGCTCATCACATGACTATAGTCTAGACACCGTATTAGAGCCCTTTAATTGGAGGTTTCACTTCGATGCAAAATACAACTCAGCCTCTGATCGCTGATCTCCCATACGGGATGCCATCACTGCCACGTATCTTCCATGTGTCATCTTTTGAGTAATTCCACATGTCACCCCTTTGTGGCCTATTGTGTGCCTTGAAACTATCAAACTCTCCTGCCACGTGTTAACCATGTTGTCACATCGTGATGATGTCAACCTCAACCTCCCCATGTCACTTCGTGCAGCCAATTGTTGGCTCCAACGTGTGCCTTAACATATGCAACAGTTGTTAGTTGCATGCCTCTTACCAAGGCCAGCCATTTTGCTGCTATGTGTCCCTTTCGGAGGAGAGAGAAAAGGCTTGAGCTCCTTTGGTTTTGCAGACAAATCCTTTGCAAATTTCTTATCGCCCATCTTGACACTTTAACAATACAGGCTCATTTTCTATGGTTTCCTCCATATCCGAACTCGCATATCGCAACTCAGAATCTCGACACTTTTAGGATGTGGCCCATTCTAGAAAAGTTCCCCTTGAGACCAAATGTGATGTTCTATTGAATTAGGTCTCATATATTTGGAGGGTCCAAATATCAGAATGAATGGAAATCTCCAAAGTCAAAAGATGAAACTTCTGAAAACAAGCCATTTGGAGGTTCACAATGAATGCTAGATATCTGAAATAGATAAAGAAATGACAACTAAGACATGCAAGACATTCTTGTTGGTTTTCTGGTTAGATTAACCTCTTGATAATAAAGTTATATCATACTAATAGCATCACATAAATCATTTTTGAAATTTCCAATACATGTAGCACTAGTCCTGTATAATAATAAACAAATATCCAAATCTCCGAACACTGTTATGGGCTTCCAACCACTAATATGCAACCTAGATTCTTTTATCATACCAAACTTAAATGTGAAATCACATCTGCCCTTATCGTGGCTTTTGGAATACGACCTCCGATAAGATCCATTGCCTATGCATGTATCTTTCTCTCACTATGTATTTTATTCATTAATTACCATTGCTTAGCTGACTATGTGCATTTCCTATCGTTTTGTTCTCCCTCATACGAAGATCACATGTTTGACACCATTCTACAGAGGCAAATTAATATGATCAATTGCCCTTTTTTGTCCACAGATTTCCAAAATATTTCTTCTGGTGTCAAGGTTTCAATACCCAAAAACTGAGATATATATTTAACATGTTTTTAACAATTTCAACTTAAAACCTCTACACGCATCTTGGTCTTGGTGGCTACTCAAATCATTAATCTAATTAATGGATCAACCATGTGCGTTTATTTTCACTCACACAAAATTTATATATTTATGTATTGGACAATTTATTATATGCATTTATTCAAACATGCCACATTGATATACTGGATTGAACTTTAGACTTGCAATATTTTGAAAAGGATTCTTCTGATGTCAAAGTTTTAAAAACCAAAAACTCACATTCCTACTTAATCAATATATCAAGTTTTACTTTGATTAAGGTTTCAAACTTATCCATACATTGTGACGTCAAGGACTTTTCTATACAATAATCTAATTAATGGCCTACCTATGTGCATTTATTCTCTCTTTACTCTCACTTGGACGCGCATCTCTGTCATAGTCTATGTCATTTCAAACCCCTCGACCTCTACCACATGTCATAACTCTAATTTATTTCTCCCTCTGCTTAGATGGTAGATGGTTGTGTGTTCTATTTATCCTCTCCATGTAACACTATTTTGCATATTTTTCAAGTTGCATTTTCTATTGTTGTTGTTGTGCTATTACTCGTCTCTTTTTGTTTCTCTTGTTGTTGCTACTACATGTCATGCTACTACATTCAACCGGACAACTGCCCATAGTTTCAATAACAAATAGGTTAGAACCGTGAACCTACTAACCATATCATCTTCTGCACTCAAATGGAAAGTATCAATTTTTTCATACTACCTATATAGTTAGAATAGTATGTGCATTGTCATGATGTACAAGACACCTACCAGTAGAGTTTCTAAAATGCCATATATAGGCAGTCAACTTTCTATGCTTAAAAATTTCAATTCTCCTTTTTCACTTACCTTTGAATATTGCTAACAATCTAAATAGTAAATAATTCTTCTTTCATTTGAGTACAAGTATGCCAATCCTGTGAATGGTCGCACTCACTAATTTATTTTTGCTTGTCTTCCGATGTTGAGAACACTTTACGGGCTTTCACATTTCATGAATCCTCATTTCCTCCTCATCATGTAAGTTGCCTTGACAATGAATTTCATCACTTTGTTGTTGGTTGGCTCCACAGTGATCCAACCATCACTCCAAATTGTTGATCTAAATCTTCCTTCTTCCGTAAAGACATCGTCCATGTTCTACCGCATTTCCCTCTCCGACGATACCTCTCAGTAAAAAAATTTTCTTTCATCTACTTACAATGGCCATGGCATCTCTGGTGCCCTCCAGTTGGGATTGATAATCATTCGCAAAGTAATTAGTTGAACATTTTTTCACAACTATGTGTATGTTCACTCTTCACCATATTCTTGATTTTTTTGTTCCTTCCCTCTCTAAGCCCCTGTCACTCCAACTAATGCCGCATTATTTTTCTCTTTATTTCCTTATTTTTAGGACTTTGTAAATTATTGAACAGAAAATTCTCAAATGTTATGCAACTTTGATCGGGGACCCATACCTTCTTCAAATTATACAAACATCAACAATAATCTTGCATTCATTTTCTATATTCTATCTAATTAGTCTAGATGATGGACCCCCTTTAGGGTTTGAAACGTCGGCAGAATGAATAAGAAATGCTGGATAATCCAGATCATGACACTGCAATCGACATACCTACCCAGTTCTTCAAAATCACACGCTTGCACCTCATCTACTATTGCTTCGACATGAGATTTTGCATCATCATCAACTTAGTTGTACTCCATTCCACCTTCTCCCATTCCATTCATGGTGCTAAGCCTCTATCATAAACAATGGTCAATCTAGGGTAGGATGCTTAGAAAAACATTCATTCACTCCTAAAACAATGCTCGGGCTCTGAAAAGGTCTTTTGATTTGACCTCATTTATTCTTCCAATGATACAACCCATCTCTCTACCTTCAGTGATATGGCAGATTCCTTCCATGACCTTGTCAAAATTGGGAAGATTTACATGGTTTCAAATGGCACTATTAGACCAACAAACACAAATTACAACCATCTAGATACAAAATGGGAAGTCTCCCTCTCTCCAACATCCATATTTTAACCTTCCTTAGAGGATGTTCCAACAATTCCTTTCCACCATTTCTATTTTAAATCTATATATGAATACATATCTGCAAACCTCGACTCAATTGTCAACATCATTGGCATTGTGCACTTTTCCAACTTCCACCATTAGTCAAAGAGATGGCTCTGAAACACTGAGGAAAACTCTCACCTTGGAAGACCTGTTTGGCAATAGCATCAAAATCACCCTATGGGGGGAGAATTTCCAAACCTTGAGCAAGCAAGTCATTGAACTCGCCTCTTGTGGTCCTTCAAATTTTCTTTTAACCAAAGGGGGTCGCATAGCTAAATTCAATGGAAAAATTATTGGGACCATCTTGACCACCATCCTCGTGCTAGATCTCATCATTCCATAGACTGAATAGAGCCAATCATTGTTTCATTAAAGAGACCAATTTGCCTCTTCACCATTGTTAAGTGGAAAACTTGTAGGCCTTCCAAGCAGGGCCACCCACAACGTACAATTGTCAACCTCATAGACTCGTGTCTCGCTGGAAAACCAATAGGGTTCTCTGTTCATGGAACCATCACCTCTATTTACATGCAATATTTCTACTTCCTTGCATGTCCTCTCTCATCTGATGGCATGCAATGCATGAAACAATTTTTCAACCACTTAAATTGAATGTGGAACTGCACAAGATGTGGTGGGGCTTTCCTGGAATGTGAGTATTAGTATGTGCTGAAATTTGAAATGCATGACCATAAAGGTGTACTGGAAAATGTCATCACACTCGATAATGCTACAATTGAACTCATGGGTGTCCAAGAAAAATACTTTTTCATACCCTTCAGTGATTCTGGTGCTATACATGAGCTTTGTGCAAGGGTTTCATATCATCCTTTTTTCCTCAGACTCTCTGTGAAAACAAATAAGTTCAATGGTGTGGACCATTCGAAGTTTGTACTAATCAATTCAGAGGAAATCACCTATAGCTCTACACGTTCCATTCTCCTCCAAGAAATCAAAAAATTTTCCACTACTTCAGTTGTGCGGCATCTTTGAAAGTTGATTTCTTTTCCCCATTCCACCCTGAACTATAAACAATAACTTCTATATAATTTTCCATTCATTGTCATTTTGTCCCTTGATAGCCCCCTTCTTTTTGTTCACTTCATCATTGTACTTCCGTTCCTTATGTATATACACCTATGGTACATGTTGCAGCTTCCACCTTTGCATAATTCTACAACTTTTGCTTTTACATATAGTATATATATATTTTTTCTTCTTCCTTCTAAACAAAATAGAATATTTACATCCTTTTATATTGTTCTTTGTGCACCTAAATACAAGCATTGGCTTATTACAAAGGGTTTTCATTTGGTTTCCTTAAATATACTTAGTAAATGAGTGATAGATAGTTATCAACCACCACAAAAATACTTCATTGAAATAAGATTGATTATATTCCCATTCTATGCTCCAAAGGTAGCTTTGAAACTGTTGGAACAACAAAATTTAAATCGCACAAAATCGATTCACAATCCTCCTCGAAGAGGTCTTGAAAAAAGGTTTACATGCAAAGGACTTCTGTTGAAGAATTTTCTCTCACCATCCTTCTCCTTTTTGTTTCTCTTCCTGGATGTGCAGCCACCTCACAAAATTTCGTTTTTCATGTTTGCAGGTATGAGTGGCAACATAAGGGTTCCACACACATACGTTGTTTCCTTTGGCTTGAAAATGCACCTGATATGGACAACCTTGATTGGGATGACCAAGTCGTGATGGATAGAGCCAGGTCCTTTTTTGATGAACACATTTCTGCTTGGAATCCTCACCGTCCTACAAAATGTGGAGCTTATGTACACATATCTACAGAGAATGACCCATTCATCCTCCCATCACCATTGATATTTTAATCCTCTCACCTTCATGACTACAAAAATATTCTTAATTGCATTCGAATGCATTCAAAATTCCATCCCTCTTCATGTCTTTTCAAGAAAGGTCCTATTCCTGTTTGCCGCTATGGAGTTCCATGGGATTTGAATCCCACCTCTTCTTTGATCATTGATGACAATGGACGAAATAAATGAATCCCTGCTCTTAATGATGACATGTTAAATTTACAAAACTGTGACATGCTATACATATGGAGAGAAAACATTAATTTCCAACCAGTTTTGTCTCAGCATGTTGTTCTCCATTACATTGCGAAATATGCATCGAAATAAGACAAAAAATTAGAAAGTTATCAGAAAAATTTGTCACGTGTCTCCCAAGTTTTCGTTTCCTTGTATCTGATGAAAAGACACGGTGGGTGAAATGGTTGCCTTGGCTTAATGGTGGTATAACAATTACTTCCATACTACTATGAAAATGACCCCATTTATGGAACTTTATGGATATCATCCGCCATCCATCACATCATATTTTAGAGAAAATTCTAAGGTTCAAGAAGGGGAAGATCACATCAAGCATCAACGATAATTTCTAAAACAATTAAAGGATAACCTCACATTGGCGCATAATAGAATGAAACGACATGAAGATCAACATCACAACGAAAGAAGTATTGATGTAGGTGACTAGGTATTCCTACGACTACAAGCATATAAGCAAATGTCCCTCAGGCAAGCTAAGTTATTTTGAAAGACATGAACTTTTGACCATATTTTTAAACTAGGCTGTTTTTTAATGTGGATTATAAAGAAATATGAAAATTAATAACCTATTTGAAATAAAATAGATAGAGCAATAATAAATATAAATATGAGAATTTCGGAGTAGTATCTTTTTTTCATTATGGCATATCTAATTAAATAAATTAACAGACAATAACAAATGAATAAATTAACAGAGACATAATAGCTTTCATAAACCAAAATACAATTAATAAACCAAAATATAAAGGAAATAGAGAAACAGGAAAATGTTTCACAAATTGAAGTTTTAACAAACAAAAAAAAACAAAAAATGTTTAACAATGTGAACGATATCTATCCACGAATAAAATTTTCAAGACATTGCACATGCCATGGATGGAGTACATTAATTAAGTAGGAAAGAAATTGTCTAGATTACCGGACCACTCATGGTCAGAAAAAGATTCCTAACAATAACTATCAGAATTCAATAAAAATGAGTCATTTTGAAGCTTTACATAGCCAAAAATGTCATACACTTCTCAGTTGGAGTCAATAGAAACATCGATTGATATTATGAATGTATGCTCTGCAAGAAATGGAACATGTGGTATAGAAGATTAGACAAAACACCCAAACTACACAACACATGCAAAAAACGATATGCAGACAAGAAAAGAAGTCATAGAGAATTTAATATTGGAGACCATGTTTACTTAAGGGTAAAATCAAGAAAAAGTACCTTAAAAACCAGGATCTGTGAAACACTGGCTCCATGGTTCTAATGGCCTTTCAAAATCTTGAACAAAATTGGTCCAGTAGCATATCAACCAGATTTTCCTTGCCATATTAAGGTTTACAATGCCTTTCATGTGTCTTTATTAAAGAAATATGTTCATGATGATTCTCATAGTATTGATTGGAATTTGATACAGGTGGAACTTGAAGGAGATTTCTTGCCAAATCCACTCTACAACATAGATCAAAAAGAAATATTTCTCTAGAACAGAGTCATCAATCAGGTTAAAGTGTAGTGGAGGTACTTTACACTTGAGGAGGCTACTTGGGTGTGGGAGTAGACGATGAAAGAAGCTTATCCAAAATGGTTCAATAATGGAGAAAATGAACAATAAACATCGACGACAATGCAAATTTATAAAGAGGGGGAATATGTAATACCCCCTTGTTTCTATGTGAATGATTAAATTAATTTTAGTCGAGAAGAATGCAATAGAAATTATATTATGTGTAACTGCTTCACCATATTGATAATATTTACCATATGGGTTACTGAAATGATTGAATATGGGCATAGGTAAGTAGCTATATAATTATTGGAAACTGTATGTATATAGGAAATAAATATTTTCTGTAAAAAATTATGAGTACTTGGTTGATTGACAGTGCTTAAGCAAGAACGATTATTTTAAAGAAAATTATTTTGATATGACTAGTTTAGTGAAATACCATTAAGTTTTACTAAATTTCTGGATTCTTTGTACACACACATCGAATTGGGGATATAGCCCAGTTCACCTAAATTTTCTCTCTAGGAACATTAGGAGTTACTAAACGAATGGAGGAATTACTCAAATCGTGCATAAGTATAAGTGAAGTAATAACTTAGAAGTTATACAAAACATCCCTCAATTTTGAATTGATTATGAAAGTATTTTCTTTGGCTATTTGTTCATTCATGACTATATAGTTACACTCTAAAAAAGTTAAAATATAAAAATATAAAACCTCAAGAGGAAAATCAGATCTTTCAAAAAAATAGATATAACAGCTAACTCGATTCTTGCCTTCAAGTTACAGGGTAATCTGAATCTTTATAGATTTTATTTAGAATCCTTAAGTCTCTACAACTTGAAGGTTACTCCTCGTAACATTGCTAGTAAAATTGTCTCTATTGCTCGCCAGAGAAGAGGAATTTTCATATGTTAACCATCCCAGTACACCCAATGGAACCAAGCGAGTAATATCAAGTGATAAAAGTAAAGGAAGAAATATATTACAAAAACATATTTCTTAACAGAAAAAATAATAAACTGGATAAAGAATTTTACGAGAAGGATATATTTGAAAAAAATGGAAGAGGAGTACTTTCTTGCAAGCATCTCATAGAGATCGAGAGGACGAGGATAAATTTGTTATCTAATTCAAATGGGTTACTCTTGAGCAATTTCCTCCATAGGGAGAAACGAACGATATAAAGGTTTTGAGCCATGTGGGTTAGTTGATTTGATATGTCCTTAACAGTATGAAATGGAATCATTCAACGAATTCATAAAGGAAATGACATGTCAACAACCTACACCCCTTCTTAACGATACGCCTAGGATGACACATAATAACCCAATGGATCAAGAATTGTTAACACCAAGATTGTATATGTATACATAGAAAAACTAGACAATATGATGTTCTCATGAACTAAGGTAATGATTAATGTTACCATGGAAAATAAACCACCAAGTATGAATTGAATAAACATTATAAGGGAATGTGGGAAAATTAATTATAGGAAAAAAAATATTTATGTAGATGGAGGAATTTACAAATAAGAATTATGAATTTCATAAAATATGTTTGTTGCGAAAATTCTCTCCTTCTAAATATCTTGGAAACTATTAATAATATTTAATTCTTATAGCTTATGCAAATATTTTTTATTCAAATATTGTTTTTTCCTTATTGTGTTTGGACACTGATTCTACAAGGACATGCGTAATTCCTTTGATTCTCAATCTCATGTTAACCCATGTATCTCTAAAGAAAAATGAAATATGTTATAAATGAAAAGACAATTTATGCTATTATAAAATGCAAAAAATGAATATACATATTTTTCTAAATCATTATAAAACCCTATAACTTACCATCAAGGAGATTTGGTAAAAAAATTATCCTCGCATTCAACCATTAAAAATAACAAGTAATCGAAACTGAAAAAGAAAAATAATTACTTTGTAATAAAAAAATATGAAGATTGAGTAAGTCTTTCAATTCTTATATTAAAATTAATATCTCAAATTTGGAAAATATGAATAATAAAAGTACAATATAAATCATAAATAAAATATTTAAATATGTGAGATTAATTAATATTTAATTTTTATTTTGTTCTTGTGGTTTGCTATTTCAAAGATGGACACTATCTACATCAATGGAAATCGCACATATTTCCCATTCATGTGAATCTTGGTGGGACCAGAATAGTGAGCTAGAAGAGAACTACTCTTCCATACCACCCGTGTCCCACTCGTGTTAATCCCAATAAGATTGGAATGTAAGTGAGTAGTATAAGAGCTACTCCTCCCTACCACCCATGTTAAACGTGCATGACAACATTATATATATGTAAGTCAAAATATTATATTAATTCAAGAAAAAGTTACATTGCGAGGATCATAGCTTCAAAACACCATTGGCCTCATTCCTACCAAACCTATTATCCATATGATAAAGAGGGAATAACAGTAACAATAAAAAGAGAATGCTTGAGGACGATATACAACTTGCCCAAAATGACCAAAACAACTCAATTGTCAACACACAACCCACACACAACATTTAACATCCATATTACCTGGAGTCAGGTCATTCGGGCGATTTCCACGTGGTTGGAGTAAGGTTTCATGTACATGTTCGTCCATATGTGACATTCTCCTTTCAAGGTTGCCGAGTCACTCATGAAGCCCCTTGTGAACTTTGAAGGGAGACAAACATATCCATCATATGCCAATTATTATGCCAGAAGTCATTAATAAATCCAATGATCTCATTGTGATCATCCTAACATTCTTGATCCAACTACATCAAATGTTTATAAAAGTGATGATCATAAACAAAATATCTCAATTCCAATGCTAAGTGAATATTCCATTGTCAATTATGTATATATTATATATGGTGAAGTTAAAACAATGTATATATTTCATGTGGTGAATATATATATATATATATATATTATAATATATATATATATATATATATATATATATATATATATATAGATAAACTACAGGAAATATATTAATAATAAGATCCTTGGCCTCAACTATATAAATAAATTGAAAAGAAAAAGAAAAGAGTCTTCAACAATGGTACCAAAATGACAGATTATGTTCTTGTGGATTCCAAAGAGATAATATCCAATATTATAACGTCTGCATGCAAAATACGATGAATGAATAAAGGACACTAGCTAAACTTGCTCGTCTATTCTAGAACCACACTTCAACTTGTCCAGGATGGAGATTCAACTGTAACACCAACTCTTGCTTTTGCTTCTACTGAAGAAGAAAAAGTTACAATAGCTGAAATGATGACGAAACACAAATGATAAATAAATACTGTGAATAGAGACTTATAGGTTCAGGTGCCCTTTTCTTTTTAAAGCTTTCCTCTAGAAGAGCACACTACTCTCTGGATAGTCTAAGCTCCTTCCTGGAAGATCCCTCCTCTTCTTCTTCCACATAATTGAGTACCCTCGATCAAACTCGGTCATTCTCCAACTCCTCGCCATAGCCCCATTTTCACTTGATCCCAATGTTGGTGGCGTTGGAATCCACGGTGCTACTATTGGACGATGACACATTGATGGCCCCTACATCTTCATTGTAAAAATAGGATGTTGGGAATTTGTTGGCATCAGATCTCCATGTCACAGCTACCAGATGGATCATAACGTTCGCTTCCCCCCTTGATCCTTTGCCACCAACACCAATGGTTTCTGCACGTTATGATTATCCTTATTATTATTCAAAAACACCATTAAAAGAACAGACGTATCAATCAAAACACCATTAAAATAAAATTCAATCTGTTCTTAAACATTAGCTTTAATATGTGTTAAATAAGGCAAGAACATACCAATCAATGGTGAGGTCTTCTCCTAGGGCAAAGTGTCACAGTTTGAGTGAGGTGCTGATAGAAACAGATGTAACTGTAGCAGAGGCCCACTCACATTTCTTTGCAAAACATACGTCTCATCAGTGATTGTCCGATCAGCTATAACCAAACCTAAAGAAAGGCCTGCAGTGCAATCTTGATCCATACCCCTTCCTTTCGGCTAAGGTTTCGATAGAGTGGGAATGATTGAAGAAGGTATAAAATAGAAAGGGGATATATAGGAGAAGAGAATGGAAATAGACCCAGTGTTTGGCTTGACCCCTCGATCTTTAACAATAATTATAATTATAAATATTGATTGTTAAAATGATGAAAGGTTCACCGTCAAACACAATGTCATTGGTCCTTCACAATTCAGGGTGTTGATCGCCTAACATCGTATCTCATTGACCCATCTAGTTGGCCAACAAAGACAGGACATACATTATTATTTGACAAAAATGTTTGAAGTCAAAGAATTTCTTGTAATATATTTCACATTATTGAGATTTTAAAAATCATAAAAATTAATTCTTATTTTTTTTAAATTATTATATATAAAAATATGTAATAAGATATTGAGATATTGAGTTTCATCTCCATTTTAATATGGAGATTTAATCTATACATATACTTTGTTACAATATCATGGAGCAATAACATGCCTTAGTAATACTGCATGCCCAAAATCCTATAACTCATGTTCATAGAGCACAAGTTCACATGACATTTTCTTAATTAATCAATTAAATTAAAAGGAAAGAAAAGACATAACTACATTTTATATATATCTCAATTTTTTATTATTATTTTTTTACCTACAAGAATCAACAACTAGGTCATTGTCGTACCTGCACATGTTCATACAACATATTTCATTTTAATTAATCAATTTCATCAAAATTGAAAAAACCATATAACTATATTTTCTTTTGTTTGTTTATCTATTGTATCTAGTGGAATCAACAAATTGGCTAGTCTCATACTGTTATCACCTAATGCGTGGGTATATGGACAGTCTCACACTCTCATCACCACATGGGTGGGTCAATTCCAACATTTACTACTATAACCTCTAGGTTTGTAAGTATGCCCCTTCCACACACATAGGTGAATGGGGTAATTCCAACATGACACCTCCTCATACATAATACTTAATTCACATGGTCGTCACCATTTGAGTTTACCCCAAAAACTTCCTTCAGTCTCTGATTATTACTAAGCACTAAGAAAAATCTAGAAATATTTTGTGGAGGTTAAATACTTGTCATCATTCAATTACTTATTGATAATTAAAGTATCAGATTCATATAAATTAAATGGTTGGTCATGTTTGATAGGTATAATCCAATATAAGCATGAAAATGCTAACTACATGATACATCTCACATCGCTAAAATTAAAAATCAATTAAAGCTAACTATATTGTTATTATTTTTATTAATTTTAAAAATAAAATAATGTTAAAAATATGTACATTTAAAAGAAATGGAACAAGATTCTTAAACATGGAGATTTAGCCCCACTTTAGCATGGACATTCTTAATATGTAAATAAACTTTCCTATGCTACCACTCACCAATACCATGACTTATTAACATGTTATGCCCAAAAAATTCTAAGTCACTTCAAATTATACTTGTGCATATGACATTTTTTATCAATCAATTGAATTAAAAAGGCAAAAAACGGTAACTACTTTGGAAATAAATCTCAACCTTTAATTTGTGTGATATTAACTCTCTACCATTCATCTAATAATTATTAGAAACTACTTAAAAATTTTAGAATCTTTATTTCAAAATAAACACCAATCTCTAATAATTATGAGTGTAATTAATAGTTTAGAAATCTTATTTTAAAATAGAGTAACCTATCACTTTAGTCATCCATATTACATAACTATATCTCATATAATTATATTTCTTGTTATTTGGGTGTACCATTGTTATTACAATTCATATATTGTTAAAAACATTATTGTTAATGATCGAATGACAAAATGCGATGATGATTTGTGGTTTTTCATAATTGAATGAAATACTATAATGTTATTTTGAAATTTCTCTAATATGCATATTTAAGTTGATAGGATTTTATGTTGAGATTCCTCCTCATGACACTGTAGCAGATTCATTGGCCTTCAAAACATATACCATTTTTACGGTGTGATTAATCATGGGCCTCCAATTTGCGATTTGTTCTACCCATGGTTCTTTGACTCTTAATAGCTACGTGCTAGCCACATGACAGAGTGTGAAATCATGACTATGGAAAGGACGTGATGTCATAAACCCAATGAGTGGTCCCTTCCAAGGCTAAGACCTTTAGCATGGGACACGAGGTCGATTCTTTAGAATATTGCACTACAAATTGTTCCAATGTGTAATGAATGGGACCACATCACATGTGCATAGGAATTTATAATATCCTCAAATTGCAATCATTGATCTCACATTGTAGCATTTGGTTGCAGTCCCAAAACTTGTGATCCTCGGTGAGTGACGTGGCCTGATCTCCATGGAGAGGAAATCAGTGAAGCCCCAAATCGGAGCCCTCTATTGGTGATTTCCAATGGGAGGTGTAAGCTTGGTGTACAACATGTCATTTCATAGATTGTAAATCATTGATCACCTTAATCATTTTGTCCTTGGTCTTGTGGCTCTTCACATGACCGCAATCTAGCCCACATATTAGAGCCCTTCAATGAGAGGTTATCATTAAGAGGTTTCATTTTGATGCAAAATATGCCTTAATCTACAACCGATGATCTCCCATACATGACACAATCACTGCCACGTATATTCCATATGTCACCTTTTTAATAATGACATGTGTCACCACTTTGTGGCCTATTGTGTGCCTTGAAACTATCAAACCCTCCTGCCACATGTCAACCATGTTGGCACGCTGTGATGATGACAACCTCCATGTGTCACTTGGTGCAACCAATTGTTGACTCCAACACATCCCTTAACATATCTGGTAGCTGTTAGTCACGTGCCTCTTATCAGGACCAGTTGTTTTGCAACTACGTGTCCCTTTGGGAGGAGAGATAAAAGGCTCTAGCTTCTTTTTTTTGCAGACAAATGTAAATTTGTTATCGCCCATCTTGAAACTTTAACACTACAGGATCATTTCCTATGGTTTCCTCGATATCGCAATCGCAATATCAACACTTTTAAGATGTGGCCCATTCTCGAAAAATTCCCCTTGAGACCAGATGTGATGTTGTATGGAATTAGTTTTCATATCTTTAGAGGGTCTAGATATCGAAACGAATGGCAATCTCCAAAGCCAAAAGACCAAACTTCTAAAAACAGGGCATTTGGAGGCTGACGAGGATTGTTAGATATTTGAAACAGATAAAGAAATGACAAATCAGACTTGTAGGACATTCTTGTTGGTCTATTGGTTAGATGAACCTCTTTATTATAAAGTTATATCATACTAATAACATCGCAAAAATTATTTTCGAAATTTATAATACATGTAGCATTGGTCCTGTATAATAATAAACAAATATCTAAATTCCAAATCTCAGAACTATGTTATGGACTTCTAACCATTAATATGCAACCTCGATTGTTGTAACATACCAAACTTAAATGTGAAATCACATCTGCCCCTTATCATAGCTTTTGGAATACGACCTCCAATAAGATCCAATGGTTATGCACATATCTTTCTCACTCTCTATTTATTCATTAATTACCATTGGTTAGCTGACTATGTGCGTTTCCTATCATTTTATTCTCCCTCGTATGAAGATCACATGTTTTATGCCCTTGTACAAAGGAAAACTAATAAGATCGGTTGCCCTTTTTTGTCCATAGATTTCCAAAAAAATTGTTCTGGTGCCAAGGTTTCAATGCCCAAAAACTTTGCTATATATTTAACATTTTCTTAACAATTGAAACTTAAAACCTCTATACGATTCTTTCACTTGGTGGCTACTCTATTCATTAGTCTAATTAATAGATCAACCATGTGCATTTATTTTCGCTCATAGGAAATTTATATATTTGATGTCTTGGACACTTTATTATATGTGTTTAGTCAAACCTGCGACATTCATATACTGGATATATCTTTAGACATGCAATATTTTGAAAAGGATTCTTCTAATGTAAAAGTTTCAAAATCCATACATCCTGATGTCGAGGACTATTCTATTCAATAATCTAATTTATGGCCCACCTATGTGCATGTATTCTCTCTTTACTCTCACTCGGACGGGCATCTCTGTCATTGTCTATGTCATTGGCAACCTCGCGACCATTACCACATGTCGTGACTGATTTATTTCTCCCTCTGCTTAGCTGGTAGATGGGTGTGTGTTCTATTTATCCTCTCCACATCGCACTATTCTATGGATTTATGAAGTTGTATTTTCTATTGTTGTTGTTGTGCTATTGTAGGTCTCTTTCTGT
This sequence comes from Pinus taeda, assembly GCA_000404065.3. NCBI lineage: Eukaryota > Viridiplantae > Streptophyta > Pinopsida > Pinales > Pinaceae > Pinus > Pinus taeda. The sequence continues at coordinate 101,738 of APFE030169124.1, forward strand.
TGCTCTTGTTTTTGCTACTGCATGTCATGCTGCTACCTACAATCAGACAATTGGATCGTAATTTCAATAACAAGTAGGTGATAATCATGAACAGTCTACTAACCATATGATCTTCTGCACTCAAATGGAAAGTATCAATTTTTTCATACTACATATATAGCTTAGAATACTATGTGCATTGTCATGTTTTACAACACACCTGCCTATAGAGTTTCCGAAATGCCATATAGATACAACCAACTTTCTGTGCTTAAACATGTCAATTCTCCTTTCGTCTTCCATTTGACTATTGTTAACAATCTAAATTGTGAATAATTCTTCTTTCATTTGACTATAGGTATGCCAATCTTGTGAATGGTCGCACTCATTAATTTATTTTTTCTTCTCTTCCAATGTGACAACACTTTACAAGCTCTCACCTTTCACAAAACATCATTTCCTCCTCATCATGTAAGTTGCCTTGACAATGAATTTCATCACTTTGTTGTTGGCTAGCTCTAAAGCAACCCAACCATCACTCCAAATCGTTGATCTCCACCTTCCTTCTTCTACAAAGACATCGTCCCAATTCTACCGCATTTCCCTCTCCAGTGGTAGCTCTCAGTACAAAAATTTTCTTTCATCTACTTAAAATGGCCATGTCGTCTCAAGTGCCCTCTAGTTAGGCTTGATTATCATTCGCAAAGCAGTCAGTTGAATGTTTTTGCACAACTATGCATATGTTCACTCTTCACCATATTCTTGATTTTTTTTGTTCCTTCCCTCTCTAAGCCACTATCACTCCGACTAATGCCACAATACTTTTCTCTTTATTTCTTTCTTTTTAGTACTTTGTAAATTATTGAACTGGAAATTCTCAAACTTCATGCAACTTTGATTGGGGATCCATACCTTCTTCAAATTATACAAACATCGACATACCTACTCTGTTATTCAACATAACATGCTCGTGCCTCATCTACTACTGCTTCGAACGGGATTATGTGTCATCATCAACTCAGTTGTCCTTCATTCTACCTACTCCCATTCCATTCATGGAGCTAAGCCCCTATCATAAACAATGGTCGATCCAAGGTAGGGAGCTTGGAAAAACATTCTTTCACTCCTACAACAATGGTCGAGCCTCCGAAAAGGTGTTTTGATTTGACCTCATTGATTCTTCCAATGATACAACCCATATATCTACCTTCGGTAATCTGGCAGATTCCTTGCATGAATTTGTCCAAATTGGGAGGCTTTACATGGTTTCAAATGGCACTATTAAACCAACAAACACAAATTACAACCATCTCGATAGAAAATTGGAAGTCTCCCTCTCTCCAACTTCCATTTTTGAACCTTCCTTGGAGGATGTTCCAACAATTCCTTTCCACCATTTCCATTTTAAATCTATAGATGAAAACATATCTGCAAACCTCGACTCAATTGTTGACATCATTGGCATTGTGAGGTGCACTTGTCCAACTTCCACCATTAGTCAAAGAGATGGCTCTGAAACATTGAGGAAAACTCTCAGCTTGGAATCCATGTCTGGCTATAGTATCAAAATCACCCTATGGGGGGAGCATTGCCACACCTTGGGCAAGCAGCTCATGGAACTCACCTCTTCTTGTCCTTCGAATTTTCTTGTAATCAAAGGGGGTCACATAACCAAATTCTATGGAAAAACTGTTGGCACTATCTTGACCACCAACCTCATGCTAGATCTCATCATTCAAGAGACTGAATAGATCCAATCATTAATTCATCAAAGACGTCGCTTTGCCTCTTCACCATCGTTAAGTGGAAAATTTGTAGGGCCTTCCAAGTGGGGCCACCCACAACGTACAATTTTCAACCTAATAGACTTGCACCTTGCTGGAAAACCAACAGGATTCTTTGTCTGTGGAACCATCACCTTTATTGACATGCAATATTTCTACTTTCTTACATGCCCTCTCTCATCTAATGGCATGTAATGCATGAAAAAATTTGTCAACCACTCTAATTAAATGTGGCACTGCACAAAATGTGGTGGGGCCTTCCCGGAATGTGAGTATCAGTATGTGCTGAAATTTGAAATGCATGACCACAAAGGCGTACTGGAAAATATCATCACACTTGATAATGATACAACTAAATTCATGGGTTTCCAAGAAAAAGACTTTGTCATACTCTCTAGTGATTCTGGTGCTATCCATGAACTTCATGCAAGGGTTTCATGACGTCCTTTCCTCTTCACATTGTCTGTGAAAACATATATATATTCAGTGGTGTATACCATTTGAAGTTTGTACTAATCAATTCAAAGGAAATCACCTATCTCTCTGCGTGTTCCACTCTCCTGCAGGAAATCGAAAAAATTTCCACTACTTTAGTTGTGTGGAATCTTTGAAAGTTGATTTCTTTTCCGCATTCCACCCTGAAGTGTAAACAGTAACTTCTATATGATTCTTCATTCATTGTCATTTTGTCACTTGACACCCCGCTTCTTTTTGTTCACCTCATCATTGTACTTCTCTTCTTTATGTACATACACCAACGATACATTTTGCAGCTTCCACCTTTCCATAATTCTACATCTTCTACTTTAACATATAGTATATAAGTTTTCTTCTTCTTCCTTCTAAAGAAAATAGAATATTTACATCCTTTTATATTGTTCTTTGTGACCCTAATACAAAAATCGGCTTCTTAAAAAGGGTTGTCATTTGGTTGCCTTAAATATACTTATTAAATGAATGATAGATAGTTATCGACCACCACAAAAATACTTCATTGAAATAAGATATATTAAAATCTCATTCTATGCTCCAAAGATAGCTTTGAAAAAGTTTGAACAACAAATTTGAATCCCATGACATTATTAAATAATATAAAAGAAACATAAAATCTATTATAATAATGGTTCTCTGCACACTAAACTTCAACTACTTTTTCAAAAGACACATCTACTTTATAAGCTATAAGGCACTATTTCAAAAATATACCCATTAATGAAGTTCTTTCTTTTGGGGGCTTTGTAATCTATATTTGCGCTTAAAACGACTCTTTCTCATCTCCTATATTCACTTGAACTTGTGTCCCCATGTTTGTATCAAGATTGACATGCCAACGTCTTCTGCAAACACCTAAAGAAATTATCAGAAGAGACTCCTTTATGCATAAAATAAAGACGCCTCCAACAAATAAAGACAACTCAAATATAATGTTGATTTAAACACCCAAAGATTTCCAGCTATACCCCAGTATAATTTTTTTCTTCCCCAACATGCTGAAGCTTCACTTGCAAACCCATCTACTTCAACATTCCCTGCTCCAACTGTACGTACTCTTCAACTTCCTCTAGTCACTGCCATTTCTTCCCAATATACATCACACACCCTACCATTGAGTCATCATCCTTCATCCTCCCATCCCCATATTTGGGTCAATCCTGCCCTTAACCATGCACATGACCAATTTCGTGAAACGATAGGTGGCCAATCACCCTTGCATATTTGGTCCATATGAAAATTATCACACCCAAATATGAAAAAAAAGTTCTTACATGGTAACCTCTATGGCTCCCAATGTGGAACTACAAAATCCACCCAACACTTCTCACTTGCAAACAACATGGACCTTGGTGATCAACCATTTTTTCTTGCTGCTTTAACACAAATATAATAAATTCTCATATCACGTGTTAGCCCAATCTTGCATGTCACCCATGCATGGGGTGGATAGTACAAATACATTGGTTATAGTATTTGTTTCTTGCAAAACATCACTACCATCGCCAACATTTTACAATGCTTTGTTTCCAAATTGGAAATTGTCATTTTTACTAGGCATGGCTCTAACCACAAAACATATGATCTCATTGTTAGCTAGACATGTGTTCTTGTAGCTTTAGAGTAAGAAATAGTCCATGATCCCCACTACAATTATGTCCAACTGGACCAAGCTGCAATATATGCCTTTGTCGACTCACCCTGCCAATATGTCTTCTCTCATCCATTGCATCTCCTCCTCCTCTCCTCAACCATGACTTGACTTCCCTACTTTAAATGATACCATTCCTGCACAACCCACTCCAATAAAAATCCAACTGTCCTCTTTTGTATCAGTACTCCTTAATTCCCATACTGAGCTTAAAGAAATATGCAACTAGCTGAAGTCTCCCCATCCTAATTGCACTACTTCACTTTGCTCGCCCTCTATTTCCCCCTCTATCAATGAATATACCACAGAAGGGCTCTTTTCTATGGTGTTTCCCACACTCTTCCCCATACGGGCTGCCATGATTGGTCAACCATGTGTTATAAAAGTTGAAAGGCAATTATATGTTTTTCACCTCATACACTACTATGATAACCATTTTTCCCAACATCCAAGATTTTACCATTACTTGTTCAATATTATGGTACAACATCGTAGTCATGAAACTTTTCCTATTTTCATGAAGATAAACATTGAAGAGGGCTTTCCAATGACTGTTGCATACCTTCATGCACGCCTTCACGACATGCTTGATTCCATGCTTCCTCACCATATTATGCGCTTCAGATCAAGCCTTATAGGGACGCACTTGTTCTGGAACAAATGCAGAGGTGAACTCACTAATATGATCATACCAATAGGTAGTCCTACTTTCTTCTTCACCCCAAGTGTAGATCACACCAACTGGCATGAAATTCACATGGTCATGCCTGAAACCCCCCCAGATTCATCCAAGCTGTCTCGAAGGAATTCAATAATATAATCAACAATTGACATCTTGCAGTGCATTACATCCATTGTTGATTCACAATCCTACTCGAAGAGGTCTTGAAAAATGGTTTACATGCAAAGGACTTTTGGTGTAGGTTTCTCTCTCGCCATTCTTCTCCTTTTCATTTCTCTTCCTGGATGTATAGTCGCCTCACAAAATTTCGTTTTTCAAGTTTATAGGAATGAGTGGCAACATAGGGTCTCCACACACATAAATTGTTTCCTTTTTCTCAAAAACACACCTTATATGGGCAACCTTGATTGTGATGACCAAGTCACCATGGATAGAGCCAGGTTCTTTTTTGATGAACACATTTCTGCTTGGAATCCTCTCCCTCCTGAAAAACATGGACCTTATGTAAACATCTCTATAGAGAATGACCCATGCATCCTCCCATCACCATTGATATTTTCATCCTCTCACCTTCAGGACTATGAAAATATTCTTAATAGCATTCAAATGCATTCAAAATGCCACCCCTCTTCATGTCTTGGCAAAAATGGTCCTACTCTTATTTGCCACTATGTAATTCTATGAGATTTGAATCCCACCTCTGATTTGATCATTGATGACAGTGGACGAAAGAAATGTGTCCCTGCTTGTAAGGATGAGATGTTAAATGTACACAACTCTGACATGTTATACATATGGAGAGAAAACATCAATTTCCAACTGGTTTTGTCTTAGCATGATGTTCTCCATTACATCGTGAAATATGCATCAAAACCAGACAAAAAATTAGAAAGTTCTCATAAAATTTTGTCACGTGTCTCCCAGGTTTTCGTTTCTTTTTATCTGATAAACAAACACAATGGATCAAATGGTTGCCTCTAGCTTAATGGTGGTATAACACTTCCTTCCATACTACAACAAAAATACCCCATTTATGGAACTTTATGGATATCATCCACCATCCATCACATCATATTTAAGAGAAAATTCTAAGGTTGAAGCAGGGGAAGATCACATCGAACATCAACAACAAGTTCTACAACTCTTAAAGGATAACCTCACATTGGAACATAATAGAATGAAACAACATGAAGATCAACATCACAACGAAAGAAGTATTGATGTAGATCACTAGGTATTTGTACGGCTACGACCATATAAACAAATGTCACTCAAGCATGCTAAGAAGGATAATGAATTATCACCAAAGTATTATAGTCCATACAAGGAGTTGCAAAAGATTGGTACTATGGCATAAAAATTGGAGCTTCACTACAGCTTCCCAAGTGCACCTTGTTTTCCATGTTTCATGTTTGAAGAAGGTTATAGGTGACAACCTCCGAGTTCAAACAATATTTCCAAAAAATTACGAAGGAGGAAAAATCACATTGTAACCCGAAGCAATCACAGAAAAAATAACTCAACATCTACGGAATTGATCAATTTCAGAGTATCTCATCATGTGGAAAAACCTACCGACTGAATATTACACATGGGATGATGAGAATTTTATACAAAAGCATCTAGAACTACTCAAGTGTTGAGGAAAAAACTTTTTTGAAGGAGAGCAGCATGTTAGGTCCCTATAATACTACTAATTCCCCCATTACTATTGTCATTGTATCCCTTATTGTTATTATTGTTCCCCTATTGTCCATATATTGTTATCAGTTTGCCCCATAGAAACCCACTATTGTTGTTCCCTTATGTTATTATTGTTGTGTCAGCTTTGATTATATTGTGACCCCTTAGAGTCCTATATATTGAAAGAAGGTTTAGTCATTTGTATCATCCAAGAATTGTTCATTTGTGTAATTTAAAGGGGGTTTCCCCCTTGAAGATGCTGACTTTGAAGGTGTCAAACTATCTTTTTTTCTATTTGTGAGCTAGTTTCATAACATGTCTTGATAGGTTTGTTCTAGTATTCATAGATGACATTTTAGTGAATTCTAAAAATGAAGAAGAACACAAAGAACATTGTAAATTGGTGTTACAAACTTTAAGAGAACATTAAATATATGCAAAACTTAGCAAAAGTGAGTTTTCCAAATACATAACATAGTATCTACGTCACATCATTTCCTCTTGATCCTATAAAGGTTAAGGCTATTATGAATTCGCCCATACCAAATGATGTCTTAGTAGTTCACTCATTTATGGGTATCAAACGATATTGTGAAAGATTCATAAATGGATTTTCAAAATTTTCTTATCCCACTACTTCATTATAGAAGAAGGGAACAAAGTTTGAGTGAACAACCAAATCCCAAGAAATTTTTGACAGGTTAAAACAACTTTTGACAGTAGTTCCTATACAGTGTAGACCCAAACAAGGTACTCATTTTTTGTACTGATGCATGTTTGGGAGGCCTTGGGGAGTGTTGATGCAGGAAAATTCATTAGTATCCTATGAGTCTAGGAAGTCGAAACCACATGAAAGGAATTATGTTGTGTATGATCTAAAGCTAGCAATAGTGATATATGATTTAAAACTATGGAGACATTATTTGTTAGGAAATGAATTTACCTTGGTAATGGATCACATCAGGCTGAAATGTTTTTTCATCCAACCTTATCTAAATTATACACAAGGAAGGTGGCTAGCTTTCCTCAGTGAGTTTGAATTCCACATTAAACACATAAAAAGAAAACAAACCAAAAGAGTTGATTCTTTAAGTAGAAATGCTCATGGTTTGATGGGTGTATCAGTTAGTAGTATCAATACATATTTTGTGAAAAAAAATAAAATTTCAATGGAAAGATATCATAAATGTCTCGAAATTCACCAAAAATTACAGAAAATGGAAGTTTGAGCATATGTTGAAAATTCTAAAAAATTGCTAACCTACTTAAATAGATTGTATATTGCCAATGTGAGTGTGCTAAAATAAATGATATTGGATGAATATCACAAGAAACCATACGAAATCCATCCTCGATACCAAAATATCATAACAACATTAAGGAAAAAAATATTCTGGCTAGGGATGAAGAAGGAGGTGGAAAAATACTTAGTAAAATGTATATAATGTCAATAAGTAAAGGTGGAACATCAAAACCCCGTTGGATTACTAAACCCACTCCCCATTCCCAAATGGAAGTGAGAAGTCATTTAATTGGATTTTATTACAAGATTACCAAAGACAAAATGATAACATTAGTCCATGATGGTGATAGTGGACACTTTCACTAAAGAAACATATTTTATACTCGTGCAGTCTACTTTTAGCACCACAAAAATTGCTAATATATTCATGAAGGAAATTTTGTAATTGCATGGAGTACGGAAGGTGGTAGTGTCATACATAGATCTCAAATTTAGGTGGTAGTGTCATACATAAATCTCAAATTTACCTCCAAGTTTGGGAAAGCTTTGTTTGGGTTCTTGGGAACTCAATTAAATTTAAACTGTGCATATCATCCTCAAATGGATGGACAGAAAGAAAGTAATAATCAGATCATGGAAGATATTTTGTGAATGTATGCCATGGATATGCCTAATAAGTAGGAGGATTTTCCTCATTTAGAAGAATTTACATATAATAATAGCTATCAAAATTCAATGAAAATGAGTCTTTTTGAAGCTTTATATAGCACAAAATGTCATACACTGCTCAATTGGAGTCAACCAACACATAGATTGATAATAGGAATGTATGCTCTACAGGAAATTCAACATGTGGTACAGAGGATGAGACAAAACACCCAAAATACACAACACATGCAAAAAGGGTATACAAACAAGAAAAGAATTCATGAACAATTTAATATTATAGACCATGTTTTATTAAGAGTAGAATCAAGAAAAATTACCTTAAGAACATGGATCTGTGTAAAATTGGCTACATGGTTGTGATGGCCTTTCAAAATCTTCGACAAAATTGGTTCAGTAGCATGTCAACTAGATTTTCATAGCCATATTAATGTTCACAATGTCTTTCATGTGTCTTTATTAAAGAACTATGTTCATGATAATTCTCATGGTATGGATTGGAATCTGATATAGGTGGAACTTGAAGGAGAATTCTCGCCAAAGCCTCTCTAGATCTTAGATCACAAAGAAATATTTCTCTAGAACAGAGTCATCACTCAAGTTAAAGTGCAGTGGAGGCACTTTACACCTAAGCAGGCTACTTGGGGGTGGGCAGATACGATGAAATCTGAATCTTATCCAACATGGTTTAATAATGACAAAAATGAATGAGAAACATCAACAACAATGTTAATTTATAAAGAGGGGGAAGATATAATACCCCTTTGTTTATATGTGAATGATTAAATTATTTTTAGTTGTGATGGCTAGAAAGCCATGACAAAATTGACTTAAAACTAACAATAAAGTATGATGATGTAATAAATTAATTTTACTAATGAAAAGGAAACCCCAAAATTACTTGGGGAAGAAAAAAATTAAATTAAAGAGATTATTGACAAGATCTGGAAACCAATGTTGACAGATAATATGAAGACAACTTTCCCTTAGGTTACTCCCAAAAATCCCTAGGGGTTGATTAATAAGATTTAATACGATTGGAGAGAAAATCTATTAAATAACTCGGTGTAGAGTAATGGTGAATAAAGCACCGCAAGAGAGAAAAGCAGTATTCTTGTGGATTTCATTTAGTGAAATGTATTGACTTTGAAATGTGTATGTAAATATTTTATTACAAGCATAAGGATTATAATTTATGTGGAGATGTTTTGATGGAACGTATCTACTTTGGTTATGTTTATTTAAAATTTTGAAAATTTGTGACTGAGATTTTTTTATGTTTATGAAAATTTTAAGATATTTAAAGATGAAATAATTTTTATGACTTCCATAATTTTTCCTTAAATAGAATTAAGTTAAAATATTCACTTCAAATAAATTGTGCCTCTTCATTTTCTAACACTCATGATATTGACCAACGATCAAATAACGTTAAAATATTCACTTAAAATAAATTTTGGATCTTTTTTTTGTAACCCTGATGATATTGTGCATTGGTTATTGCGCAACAAACTCTGTTCGATAAATAGTGTACATGAAGCATTGGTTTTACGTAGCTCCGATCATATTGAGCACCGATCATTGCGTTGCACACTGTCTTTGACAAAACAGTGTGCACGAAGGGTTGGTTGTAAATAGCCTGTCTATTTAAAAAAATAAGTTGAGACGTGTCACAAACCAATAGAAGCATACGTGGAAATATGAAGGTTGTAAATATCAGAAACCTCGTTGTTTCTCATAATCAATGTACCCAAACGGAAGGCTAAAAGGAAATAACTAGTTTTATTTATTATTTTGAAAGACGTGAAGTTTTGATCGCATTTTAAAACTAGGTTTTTTTTCAATGTGGATTATAAAGAAATATTAAAATTGATAACCTATTTGAAATAAAATAGATAGAGTGATAATAAATATAAATGTGGGCATTTCAGAGTAGTATCATTTTTTCATTATGCCATATCTAATTAAATAAATTAACAGACAATGAACAACGGAGACTTAATAGCTTTCATCAACTAAAATATAATTAATAAACCAAAATATAAAGGAAATAGAGAAACACAAAAATGTTTCACAAATTGAACTTTTAACAAAAAAAAAAAGAAAAATGTTTAACAATGTGAACGATATCCATCTGTGAATTAAATTTGCAAGACATTGCACATGCCATGGATGGAGTACATTAATTAAGTAGGAAAGAAACTATCAGGATTACCTAACCATTCATAGTTGGAAAGCGCTTCCTAACAATAGCTATCAGAATTCAATAAAAATGAGTCCTTTTGAAGCTTTATGTAGCACAAAATGTCATACACTTCTCAGGTGGAGTCAATCGAAACATCGATTGATATTAGGAATGTATGCTCTGTAGGAAATGGAACATGTGGTATAGAAGATTAAACAAAACACCCAAACTACACAACACATGCAAAAAGGGTATGCAGACAAGAAAAGAAGTCATGAAGAATTAAATATTGGAGACCATGTTTACTTAAGAGTAAAATCAAGAAAAATTACCTTAAGAATTGTGATCTGTGAAAAATTGGCTCCATGGTTCTGATGGCCTTCCAAAATATTGGAGAAAATTGGTCCAGTAGCGTATCAGCTAGTTTTTTATTGCCATATTAAACTTTACAATATCTTTCATGTGTCTTTACTAAAGAAATATTTCATGATGATTCTCACAGTATTGATTGGAATTTGATACATGTGGAACATGAAGGAGATTTCTTGCCAAAGCCTCTCTACATCTCAGATCAGAAAGAAATATTTATCTAGAACAAAGTCATCACTCAAGTTAAAGTGCAATGGAGGCACTTTACACCTGAGGAGGCTACTTGGGAGTGGGAGGATACGATGAATGAAGCTTATCCAACATGGTTCAATAATGAAGAAAATGAATAATAAACATTGACAACAATGCTAACTTATAAAGAGAGGGAAGATGAATACCCCTTTGTTTCTATGTGAATGATTAAATTAATTTTATTTGTGATGGCTAGAAAGCCATGATAAAATCGACTTAAAATTAACAATAAAGTATGATGATGTATTAAATAAATTTTATTAATGAAAAGGAAAACCAGAAATTACTTGGTGTTGATTTGGGGTGGCATTGTATGTTCTCTAGCCATGAAACTTGGTGGAGAGGCTAAAGGACATGAGATATCCAATACCCAAAAATGGTTTGGGTAGAATCTAACCAGTTTGGGACATATTAAAATAATTAATATTTTTAATGGAGTCCCTAAGTTTAAACTTACGGAAAGCAAAATATTAATGTGAATTATGTAAAACTGAGTTAGAATGGTCCAAAAGTCATGGATCAATCCATATCCGATGTTAGCCATTGATTAGGGACTTAATCTCAACCATTGAATTGTCAACAAGAAAAGTATAAGACAAGGTTTGAGGGTCACTTGGAGAACACACCACGTTGATCAAGAATTTATTTTTTTAAGGCAGAGCTTGCTGAGAAAATCGAAGGAGTGATATGATTTGCAGTTGAGGGGCAGTGAATATAGAGTAGAGAGGAAGAGAGGGTATCAGGGGAATCAGTGTAGAAGTGGGGAGAGGGTTGATGCACATCTAGCTGGAGGCCACGTAGAGGCATCCAGGAGCTGCGTAGTGCCAGAAAGAGCCATCTTGGGAAATGAAGAGGCTCTAAAGGCTGATGCTGGGCTAGTTGGCTGACGTGGGGCTAGAGAGGCTAACACAAACCCTAGAGGCTGACAGTGGGAGATTTCGTGGGGAAGATTGGGGCTGATATTTGTCTCCGACTGAGAGGTACTACTAGTGAGAGTATTCTCTGTTTGGTGATCCATTTCTGGCACCAAGATTTTGTTTTGAATCTGCTTAATAATAAAACCCTCAAATAGAGACACTGGTTTTCCCGCATCGGGTTTTTCCGGGGACATTAGTCCAAAAATAACGGTGTCACTTTTGTTCTTTTTTTCCTTTAGTTGATGATATGTACGTGTTGAGACTGTACCTGTATTTATTTTCGGTATTGATATGGTAAATAAATTGTTAATTAACAAAAAAGTAGGATGAAATAAATCAAAAAGTACATGAATGATTTCTAACAGTTAAACTTAGAAATTCCAACACTTGTGAAAGAAACAATTGAATTAAAGAGATTATTGACAAGATCTGGAAACCAATGTTGACAGATAATATCAAGCCAACATTCCCTTCAGTCACTCCTAAAAATCCCTACGGGTTGATTAATAAGATTTAATATGATTGGAAAGAAAATCTATTAAATAACTTGGTATAGAGAATAACACCGAGTAATGGTGAATAAAGCACCGCAAGAGAAAAACGCAATATTTAAAGAGAAATGAGAACACGACTTTTTTTTTTTGGAGAAGAAAAGCCTAATAGACTACTTTGTTGGCAAACCCTGGAAAGAAGGACACCGCTAAGGAAAAATCTTCTTGGGAAGTCATGAATAAAATCCCTTATATAGAATCACAAGCGGGGTTGATTCCTTTGGAAACCGATCTCTCCTATGGGGGAACTCAACGATTAGTTCATGGTTGTGAGGAAGTTATTTCGCTCAATAGTATTTTCAGTTAAAAATATGGTTAGAATTTATGTAGAGTTCTTAATTCATGGTTTGCTGAAAATTGTTAACATTTCGTTTATTTTCGAAGAGTGCAATAGAAATTATAGTATGTGTAACTACTTCAGAATATTGATAATATTTATCATATGGGTTACTGAAATGATTGAATATGGGCGCTGAAATGATTGAATATGGGCAGAGGGAAGTAGCTATATAATTATTGGAAATTCTATGTATATAGAAAATAAATATTTTCCGTAAAAATTTATGAGTACTTGATTGATTGGGAGTGCTTAAACAAGAATGATTATTTTAAAGAAAATTATTTTGATATTACTAGTTTCGGGAATTGCCATTAAGCTTTACTAAATTTCTAGATTCTTTGTCCACACATATCGAATTGGGGATATAGCTCATTTCACCTAATTTTCGTCTCTCAGAACATTAGGTGTTACTAAATGAATGGAGGAATTACTGAAATTATGCATAATTATAAGAGACGTAATAACTTAGAAGTTATAGAAAACATTCCTCAATTTTGAATTTATTATCAAAGGATTCTCTTTCGCTATTTTTTCATTCACGACTATACAATTAGACTATAAAAAGAATATATATAAAAATATAAAACCTCGAGAGGAAAATCAGAGCTTTCAAAAGAATAGATATAGTGGCTAACTCGATTCTCGCCTTCAAGTTACAGGGTAATCTGAATCTTTATAGATTTTATTTAGAATCCTTAATTCTCTACAACTTGAAGGTTACTCCTAGTAACATTGCTAGTAGACTTGTCTCTAATGCTCACTAGAGAAGAGGAATTTTCATATGTTAGCCATAACAGTACACCCAATGGAACCAAGCTAGCGATATCAAGTGATTGAATGTAAAGGAAGAAATATATTAATAAAACATATTTCTTAACATAAAAAATTATAAACTGGATAAAGAATTTTATGAGAAGGATATATTTGAAAAAAATGGAAGATGAGTACCTTCTTGCAAGCGTCTCGCAGAGATCAAGAGGATGAAGGAAAATTTGTGATACTAATTCATATGGGTTACTGTTGAATGATTTCCTCCATAGGGAGAAAGGAATGATATAAAAGTTTGAGCCATGTGGATGAGTTGTTTTGATATACCGTAACATAAACCCTGTACAAGTCAGTGAAGGGTAATAATATACAATCAAAATCATGAAAGCCTTCATACAAATTGATGAAGCTGAAGACTAGTGAACCTAAACTCCCTAGTTGAAGAGTTTTATAAAATAAATACCTAAACATATCAAAATAAGTCCTTTAATTTATTATGGAAAACAACTACCTAGGAACCAGACTGAACATTTCCTTAATCACTATAGCGGAATGAAGTTGTGGGATTTAGTATTCATACGAGTGTACATGCACAATATGAAAATGATAGATTTCATCATAGTAGTCACAAACATTACTTCTAGATTCAATTAAGAAATTATAGAATTTTCACCATAACCCATAATTAGAAATGCTATACAAACAGAATTAGAAATAGATAAATAACAATGATATCAAATGACAAGTCTATAAAGAAATAAATGTTTTATAATACATAAATTGAGGATTCATACTCATATATTCAAATTAGCAAGGAAATCTAAGAGTACTACTCTTAAAATAATATCGTCCCAGACATTCTAGTGAAAGCATGAGTTTTGTTCTATACAAAGGAGTAAATTCCCTCTTAAATATTTACATACAGAAAGCAGATAAAAATTAACTCCATAACAAATAAGGGTTTCAGCTCATAATTATGTGCTTAGGCCGAAAAGAACCACATGAAACTAAGAATGATCCTACTAGAGAAAAAACTATATTACATAGGAGAGAAAGCACCATTGTCCCTAATACGCATGAAAATCTCCACTGAGATGCAAAGGTGATGTGAAATGATCGACCTAATGTGAGCGAGAGTAGTCAACCAATGAACGACAATATTTGAACCCATATTGGGACCTGCAACAGAAAAACCCTTCAGTAAGAAGGGGTTGGATGTACATGTAGAACAAGAATCGAGGGATTGGTGTTAATCTTGTTGGAGAAAAAGGATAAAATAAATATGTAGAAAATGGGAAACGAAACTATTAAGAAAAAATTATTTACCTGATGAAGGATAGTCTCCTATCACGAGCCACTATTTTCGTGAAATGTACAACATAGGACTCAAAAAAAATGAAAAGGGTTACCTTGAATAAAATAACTCATTGGAGGAACACTGGAATAAATTTCATATTGAAACTAAGGAGAATACACTTACTTAAAACAAAGCACCAATACCCTATTGATGCAGCACTAGGAAGCATGCACAGAAGGGTTCTGCTATTTCTCCATAATGATAATTAGCAGTATATTTGTCAAATTTATAAAAGAGCATACATTGTAGAAGGAAGCCGCAAACCCCATAACTTAGAATCAAGGAGATTTGGTTAAAAAACTATTCTCACATTCAACCATTAAAAATAACAAGTAATTGAAACTGAAAAACAAAAATAAGTACTTTGTAATAAGAAAATAAGAAGATTGAGTAACTCTTTTAATTCTTAAATTAAAATTAATATCTCAAATTTGAAAAATATGAATAATAAAAAGTACAATATAAATCATAAATAAAATATTTAAATATGTAAAATTAATTAATATTAATCTATATTTTATTTTTATTTTATTTTTGTGGTTTGTTGTAATGGACACTATCTACATCAATGGAAATCACACATATTTCCCACTGGTGTCAATCCTGGTGGGACTAGAATAGTGGATGAAGAGTAATCTTGGTGGGAGTAGAATAGTGGATTAGAATTACTCTTCTGTACCACTCATATTAATTCCAATGAGATTGGAACATAAGTGAGTAGTATAAGAACTACTCCTCGCTACCACCCATGTTACACTCACATGACAAGTTCATATATCTTTAAGTCAAAATATTATATTAAGTGAAGAAAAATTTACATTGTGAGGATCATAGCTTCAACATAAGTGAGTAGTATAAGAGCTACTCCTCCCTACCACCCATGTTACACTCACATGACAAGTTCTTATATCTTTAAGTCAAAATATTATATTAATTGAAGAAAATGTTACATTGTGAGGATCATAGCTTCAAAAGAGCGTTAGCCTCATTCTTACCAAACTTATTAGCCATATGGTAATGACAAAAAGAGAGTAACAATCAAAAGAGAATGCTTGAGGACCATATACAACTTGCCCAAAATGATCAAAACAACACAATTATCAAAACACAACCCACACACAACATTTAACATCCATATTACCTAGAGTCGGTCATCCCAACCGTTGCCACGTGGTTGGAGTAAGGTTTCATGTACATGTTCCTCCATATGTGACATTCTCCCTTCAGGGTTGTCGAGTCACTCTTCCAATGCTAAGTGAATATTCCAATGTCAATTATGTATAAATTATATAGTGTGAAGTTAAAAACTATATAT
>APFE030169124.1:125838-203852 GCA_000404065.3 Pinus taeda
TCATTTCTACTCAACCTCTGCTCATGAGTTATCAGTGATGCATGAAGTTCATCAACTGAAAAGTTTGAGAGATCCTTTTTCTCTTCTATGGTGGTGACAATAGCATCAAACTTTGAGGGTAAAACCCTCAATATTTTCTCCACAATCCTCCTTTCTTCAACGGTTTCTCCATGAGTCCTCATCTGTGTGACTAAACCAATTACATGTGTGAAGAATGAGTCAATATTGTCTGACTCCCTCATGCACAGATTCTCAAAATCTCTCCTCGGCAACTGTAGTCTTGCTGTCCTCACTTTCTCCATGCCTTGGTAGGCAGTCTTGAAAGTTTTCCATGCTTCTTTGGATGTCTTAGCTCCTGCTATCCTTGGAAACACACTCTTGTCTAATGCTTGATACAAAAATACAAGAGCTTTTGAATCCTTCTTCCTATTGCTCTTCAATAGGTCTTTCTCTGCCTGAGTTAATCTATTAAACTCATTCTCATTTGTTGGTTCATCAAAACCATCTTCAACAAGTTCCCATAAATCTTGACAGGCAAACAGGGCTTTCATAGTTATTGTCCAATAGTCATAGTTTGTCCCATTAAACTGTGGGAATTGAGGGTTAAACAAACCCATACTAGTGCTTGTGCTAGCCATTCCTTGCATTCTCAGCTATGCTTCTAAATCCTTAACTGTGTATTTAAAATACTGACTGTTCTTTCAACAGTAACACAAAAACTGGTCTGAGAGATACCTGGATTCTTTTGCTGAGTCTTCACTTTGCTGGAGAAGTTACTGCAACAAAATCCTTCCTACAGCTTCTTTGATGTCTTCAAAGAGCCTAACCTGGCTCTGATACCACTGTTGGGGATTTTTTTGATAAAATCCCAAAAAACAATAATAAAAATTTGCACACAGAGACAATGCTCTGTTTTCTCACAGGGTCTTTTTAACACAGCGGAAACATACAAAAAAAAAATTCTGAGCACAAAGGACAGAGTTTTTACATACACACACCAAGGATTTCTATTCATTAAAAGATTGCTATTACAGACTATCATCTTCCTCTCTCACAGAGGGATTCACCAATACAAAAATTTGACTGCTGTAAAAAGAAAACAATTACATATGAGTTTTTGGCCACGCTGCTGCATAACTCCAAATGCATTTTCAGAGCATTACTAGCACACTGCTGTGCTTTCCCTCTCATACATTTATTTACCAAAAATTACAGTAATATATGACTACGAGAGAGGAGACTTACATCGCCATGCTTCCATAAAAGAAAGACAGTAAGAATTAAATGATTTTACTCATATTTGTCTATGCCCATACTCCCGCTCACACAAAGTTAAAAACTTCATCAAAAAACTTACCAACCACAGTAAATTGCATTTACTGTTTACTAAGAAAAACGGCGGTAGGAAAACTTTCACTTCACGTCAAATTTATCTTTCAGGCCTTTACTTCAACCATTATACAATATGCTTTTGGAAGTCTATCGGGTCCGAGCTTTATCGCATGGCACACATATGTGCACCCGTGGTTTCCCCCGATTGCGAAATCCCGATCACTACATGGCCCGATACCTCCGATATATATATTATAATATATGCCTTAAATTCATAAAAAACATGAAACAAGCCACTGGCGGACCCGAAATAATATTAAGCAAAATGTTGAATACCAATCGGGTCCAGGATATCGGGTCACAACTTATCGCATGTAAAAAGGCTGCCCACTTGATTTCCCCGATTGCGAAATATTTGTGGACCCGATAATCTATTAAAATGGATTAATACCATCGTCGGGTCCGGGTTATCAGCGATTGCTCTTTCATAAAGAAAATGCTCCACATGAAACGCCGATAGCGATATGCCGATGCGATATCGGCGGTCGCTCATCGTAAATAACAAAAATAAACTTTATAAAACCTGTTGTCATTTCGCCGATGCAATATCGGCTGATCACTGAGATTGCTGATCGCTGAAGTCGCTCATTGCTGGAGCGCAGTTGAAATTACATTTCAACACTTCTTGGCCTATTTTAGGATTTTTTAAATTTTTTTAATGGAGGATTATGATTATGTGACATTGATCATTGGAAAGCACTGACTTCCTATAAAAAAATTAATGACATAACGAGAGATTGAAAGGCTGTTTTATTTAAAAATCTAATTACAATTAATGAATTAGAGTTTATTGACCCATTAATTGTCTTGTCTATACAATTAGTACATACATCATCTAGCAAAGTCCCATGAAACATCCATTGAAATGGCTTTTCTAGTGCAGATTTTGAATATATTCACGTAAGAGCCATTGCTGCAAGATAGAGTCGTGATTCAGTGCTGTACGTATGGCCTATTATGGTCCTTGGGCAAATAAGATTGCATTCTTTTACGTATATCTCTTACGAGCGTTTATTAATAAGCGGCCGTTCAGCATTCTTAGGTATGTTATTTTAAGGTCCTTGGGTAATAAGAATGTTTTTTTCCTTGAGTAATAGATTTAGATCGGTTTCAACTTAGAAGTTCTTTGCAGGAAGATGTCGAATCAAAATCAAAGTTGCAGGATTCAATATGAGTTATCGGGTAGGTGGATGAAATGTTTCAATCTCTTCTTATAATTGCTTATCAAACTTAATCAACCACAATTTATATTAAATAGTTATACTAATTTACATATGGCTGGTTTATGTGCATCACCGTTTTGCTTAACAAACTCAATCAACCACCGTTTATATTAAATAGTTATAGTAATTTACATATAGCTGGTTTATGTGCATCACCTTTTAAATTAATTGGTTATTATTTTATTTTATATAGGGCTAGTTTATGTGCATTTTCTTTTCTCAGAGATCTTGTTGTTTCGGTTTACATCTTATAATCAACCATGCATCATTGGTTAGAATTCAACACGCTCTACTTTTCATTTGCACACGCATTTTCTTTATTTCATATAATATTAGTTATTATTCTTTTCGTTATCTTTCGCATGCTAGATAACATTCATGTACTGAAAGTTTAACGTTCAATGGAGGGATTCGCTTTTGGCATTTCACTTAGAGTAGGAAAGCAAAAGATTTACTCCATCGGCTTAAAAACACACATCAGAAACTGAACTCTCATTAACGTTATTATTTAAAAAAAATGGAGTTTCCTCTATCTTCTCCGATTTGGCAATATGTGATCTGAAAGGTTAAATCATTAAAATATATATATATATGATTAAATTCAGGTCTGATTCTAAGATATTGAGATAATTTTTTATAAAATGCGTTTGTGTATATATTTCATGATTCCAATTCATATAAATCAAACAATTATATAATGTACTCTGTATATCTGTGTGGACAATTCTAGCGATACAATTTGTTCTTGAGAAGCAAAGACCATCTTTCACACTATTTCCTAAGCAGTTATTCACTTCGTAAGGCTTGTTAAGCAAACATAGAAACCGCCCATTCTAATTTATTGGTAAAATTATAAGAAAAGGATTATTATTACGATTTTTTCTGCGAAAATTATGAAAAACGTAGTTGGTGCGAACTGATTTTTATTCCAAAATTAGAATGCTAAATATCTTGGAATGTGTATGGCAATTCAACTCTTGGCATCCGCCTATGCAGTAACTCTCTGTACTCTACTCGAAAAATGTGATTTGAAAAAAAAATTATATGAATATCTTCTTGTTCTTTTAATACTAATCTATTACAGTTGGTGTAATTAAGTTTTACAAATGTTTCTATGCACTTTGAGTGAGCCTAATGGTAAACAGCATGTGTTTCCTTTTAAGTGGTCACACATTCAAAAGTAGAGGGATAGACTACGTATGTCTTCGTAGACATAGCAGTCGAATCGCTGCGGAGGAAGGTCCCTTGTCCCACAAACAAGGGATCTCATACACCAATTTGGTGTATAGGTTGGTTGTGACTTTAAAATTAGATAATAATAATAATTGAACTCAATGGATTCAAAGTAACTAGCAAAAAAGTATTTGTATTCATGCACACTTTTTTTCTCCCACAAACAAGGGGTCTCACACACCAATTTGGTGTCTAGCTTGGCCATGACCTTAAAATTAGATTATAATAATAATTGAACTCAATGGATTCAAAATAGTTGGAAAAAAAAAATTGTATTCACACACACTTCTTTTTCTCTCTCTTTCAATTTCAATTTGATTCATATTGACTGAAAATTTCAAATTGAAATTCACATATAATAGTGGACGATTATAAATTTTAATTACAATTTTTTCTTTTCAAATATTTTTACAAAGGTTAAATAAGATATCAAACAATAATAAAAAGCATCAATCCCCAACAAGATTTCAAAATATTTTTATAAAGGTTAAATAATATATCGAACAATAATCAAAGACACCAACCCTGAACAAGATTTCGAATACATTGCAACAATCAAAGCACCACCCCTACCTTGAAAGATTAGCAACAACCAAAGCAACACTCCTATCTTGAAAGAGGAAGACGAGAGGTACAAGTTGCAAGGGATACGAAAAACTAAGAGATTGCTGAGTAAAAAATGTATTTATGGTAAAATAAAATTTAAATAAATAATTATTTTACTTATTAATAAAGTTAAATTTTGTTCAGATGGGGTTTTATTTTTACAATAATGAAGATTTGACTAGGTTTGAAATGAAGGGCTCTTTGGCTGCCCATCCTCCACGCATGCACCGATATCATGATGGGACCTTGCCTCCCATGGATTAAGTGCTATTGCTATTCTCTTTGTTATCATTATGGCTTGTGTAGTTGATGCTGGTATGTGTTTCCATTGATGTCAACCTTGTGGCATGTCTTGCATGTGTTCAATCATGCATATGTTTAATTGGTTGCAGCTAGTTGTGTTGGCACTGAGTTGGTCATGTTAGCTTTGATGTCAACCTTGTTTTAGCCTCCTGATGCATTCGTAATTTCTTGTGATGATCATCATGATTCTTTGATGTCAACCCCTTAGATGATGTAGTCTATTGGGAGTATGTTCTTCATGAAAGAGTTGTCCTGTGTTGGCATGTGCTTCATATAGGTCTTCATGCTTAGATTCATGAAGATGAATTATTGCAATGATGGTTTTCCCTTATGATGATCATGGAGATGTATCATAGGATTTTACTGAGATGTTGCAGCTTGTGCAACTATTAGAGGTGAGTTGTTGGCATGGTCCCAACTTGTTTGGACACCGTAACATGTTGATCAATTAGAAATGGTTGGAGGCATTAAGAAGATGACTTAGAGGATTCATATGAGCATGCTCAAATGGTGTATTCATTATATTGGCTTAGGCGGTGATTGCAGGTAGCACGATGATGATTCTAGAAGTTTTGGAGTAGCATTGACTTGGTTTTGGGGCTCCAACTTGGGTAACACAGTGTAGCAGAGTATTGGGGGAATTATAACTCTTGTTTCCTTCTTTACAAGGCATTAGTCTTGATATGAACACTTTTCTCAACGGCAGAAGGAGCATTACTTTGTCCAAACTTTGTTTTCCCACATTCCTCGTGCATCTAGTGTTTTTGAGACGATCAAATAATGGTAATAGCCCATGGTTGTTTTCCAGACGATGAAACAATGGTAATAGCCCATGGTAATGGTTAGAAATTTTGAATTGACTTAATATATAGCTCATATATTTGTTTAGAGTGTCAATAAATTGATCATGTGAGTAATGGATATGGTGGATAAATTTTCTTAAATAGAGGAGAAATTACATCATTCTATGGTTGTATTCTTGAGTGTAGGGTGAGCAGATGTGAGTGGAGATAGATGAGTTTGAGGTTCTATTTCATTTATGCATATAGATAGAGAGAGTGACCATTCGAGAAGATGAAAAATGTTTTAGACCTTCTTATGAGAAGAGTCAGTGTGTGGAAAGGGTGTAGATGGAAGAGAAGTGAGTAGATATGATGTTGTTGTAGAGTTGAGTAGATTGTAGTAGCATAGTTCAATGATACAGAACATAGGTTATTTTAGCTCCAATATTACATGTTATATTTTTTGTATACAAAGACATATTGTGAATGGAATTGAGTCATGCTATTTGATATGTTGTAGTAGGGTTTTATAAGTCTATTGTTGCATACTAGTGTTAATGGATGCATTATTTTGTTCAATTCATTAGTGTTAGATCCAAATAATATTATTGATTTCTCGATTACTATTGTCATTGTAGCCTTTATTGTTATTGTTTTGTCATTATTGTCCCCATATTGTTATTATTGTGCCTCATATAAACCCAATATTGTTATTATTATGCCCTTATATTATTATTGTTATTTCAGCTTTGATTATATTGTGACCCCTTAGAATCCTATATATAGAAAGGAGGCTTTGTCATTTGTATCATCCAAAAATTGTTCATTTTTGTAATATAAAGGAGGATTCCCACTCGAAGAGGTTGATTTTGACGTCGTTGATCTATCTTTTCTTCTATTTTGTGAGCTGGTTAATAACATTTGGTATGAGAGCCTTGGATTCTAGGTGTTCACTTCTCCAAACAGGTCATCATGGAATTTTCACTATAACATTTTTTCTACGATGTTTCAGAAGATGAAATTAAACCCCATTTGAGCCAAAATCTCAATGAAACTTGGGTCCAAATTTCAGATATTTCATCGCTATATTGTCGGATATAGGATCTAAGGAAGTTAGGGTTTTGGCAGGCCCCCGAATTATATCTCAAACAGGTGACCTGGGGAAAATCAACATAACTTTCTTTCTAAGAATCAGATTTAAATTTCGTAAGACTTCGCAGAAGGAGGACGACCTGCAGTTTTTTGTGTATCAGTTTCAGGTCCTAAGGTCGAAACAGTGACATGTGGCACTTTGTACAAATTCTCTCTACTGAACTAGTCTATAATCAGGTCATCGTGGGAGATTTGACATAAATCATTCTTGGAGAATCAAATATTGATGAGACTTGTGGGGTTGTCAAGAGGAATCATAGGTATAACACAAGAAGAAATTTCAGACCTTGGATTTTTGAAATTACAGAGTTCCAACAGATTCAATATCGATCTCCTAGAAAGTGAAAAAATGTGTGTAATTGTTTTTAAATGTTGCATAAGTTTGGCCTTAAAAATTAGTTTGAAGGAATTCAAAAGGCATAGTGAAGCATAATTATAATTATTTTATCCCTCGAAGAAAGAAAATGGAAACATCTAGTTAGCAACATGAAAGTTGTAGCATGACTTGTGAAGTATAGGAAAAAATGTAACATGATATATCAGAATTGCGAGACCAAGTGCAACAAAATTCAGTCTCACAAAAAGTAACAGATGGTTTAAATAAAGGGGTGGAACCTAAGATGGATGGCGTAGAACCTAAGATGAATTACATGGAAGCTAAGATGAATAATGTGGAAGCTAATATGGATGGTATAGAAGAAAAACTTAAAGGAAACATGGAAGATTTGAAGATAGATTTGACAAAGTTTCTACAAAAAATGCTTACTAATGGCGAAATGATAGTAAAGGAAACTCATGATGAGAAAAAAAGAAATGTTAACCATGATTTCATAGTCTCTAACATTAGATTAAAGACCCACAATGTTCGAAAGAATGATATGAAGATGTTTGATGGCAAGGATCCCATAACATGGATACTACAGATGGAGAAATATTTCGATCTCCATAATGTGCAAAACACACAAAAGGTACGCATTGGAACTTAATATTTGGAACCAAAATAGTTTGTATGGTATCAATGGCTTTGATTTTGTAAACAAATTTTCACGTGGGCAATTTTTATCGAAGAAATGATAGCACATTATGAGGATACAAAAAGAAACACTTTTTTTAGCCAATTGATAAATCACAAGCAAAAGGGTTCAATGATGGAGCACATTGAGGACTTCTAAAAATTGAATATAAGGGTAGAAGATATTCTAGAGGAGCATAGGATTGATGTGTTCACAAGGAATTTAAAGGATAACACCCAACATGAGGTTCGCCTTTGGGAACTTGATTCATTGGAGAAAGCATTAAGGTTGGCAAAAAAAATGGAAAGAAAAATTATGGCAACAAGGAACGCTAGCACTCACAACTATAAAGATGGAAGTGTTGTTGCCCCTAGCCTTCCACAACCTACAAGGTTGAAACCACAAAAATTGGAAGAAGAAAGAGCGATATGTATTTGTTATAGTTCTAATAGAAAATACACTAAAGGTAATAAGTGTGCTGAGAATAAATTATTTTACATAGATTGTGAAGAGGAGGAAGAGAAGGAACAAGAAATGTAAAAACAAGAGGATATACACCAGGAACAAACCCTAGAGAAAGGAGAAATGAATCCATATTGTAATGCACTAGATGAAATTACCACTCCTCAAACTATCAATATAGAAGGATGTATCAATATTAAAAAGGTAATAACGTTGATTGATTCAGGCAGTACCCATAATTTTATTCATTCTAAGATAGCCAAGGAATTGAACTTCTTCCTATATCCATCACGACAATGTCAAGTGATGGTTCCAAGTGAGGAACTAGAAATTGCTCTAGAAAGTGCCATAATATGAGGCTATCCATTGAAGAATATGTATTGAATAACCCAATTCTTTCCATTATAATGGGGGTTGTTGATGTTGTACTAGGAGTCAAATGGCTACAATCCTTGGGTACAATAGCTTTTAATTTTCAAGAACTTTTCATGAAATTTTGTTCGGAAGAAAAGGAAGTTGAATTAAGGGGCATTGCAGGGAAAGTAGGAAAGATAATCATCTCTAACATAATGACAAAGCTTCTAAGGAAAGAACAACGAGGTGTAATTATGAAATTATATTTGCTAGAGGTTCCCTCATCAAAATTGTCTATATATCTATATCTCCAAAAAGTCCTAGACAATCATTCCAAGTATATGAGACTCCCAAAGGCCTCGTACCTATTCGTGATCATGATCATGCTATTTATTTGATTCTAGGAAGTGTTCCTCCAAACATTAGGCCTTACATTTATCCCTATGCTAGAAAGAGTGAAATTGAACTTATGTTTGCAGAGATGCTAGAGGCTGGAATAATTCAACATGGTTAAAGTTCTTTCTTTGTTGCAGTAGTATTGGTGCACAAGAAGGATGGAACATAGAGCATGTATCCGTACTATAGGTAGCTCAACAAGCTCACTATTAAAGATAAATCTCCCATTCATATCATTGATAAATTATTGGATGAATTGCATGGATAAATTTACTTCATCAAGTTGGATCTTCATTCAAGATATCATCAAATCAGAATGAGGACTAAAGACATTCTGAAAACAACATTTAGAACTCATGAGGGTCATTATGAATTTTTGGTCATGCCTTTTGGCCTTATCAATCCACCTTATAAATTTGAAGGTTTAATGAATTTAATTTTCAAACCCATCCTTAGAAAATTTGTGCTAGTATTTTTTGATGATATACTAATCTACAACATGTCTTGGAAGGATCATGTTCAACTTGTTCACAGGTGCTCAAACTATTGTAGGAGAAAAAAATATATGCAAAAACCTCTAAATGTTTCTTTTGAGTACAAGAGGTGGAATATCTTGATCATATTTTATCTCATGAAGGTATTAAGGTAGACCCTAGCAAAATTCAAGCCATTAAGGAATAGAAAATACCTACATTCATAAATCATCTATGAGGATTTCTTGGGTTGACAGGGTATTATTGGAAGTTTGTTAAGAATCATGGGAAAATAGAAGCACCTCTAACAATATTATTGAAGAAAGATGCATTTTCATGGACTCTAGAAGCAACGAAGGCCTTCGAACATCTTAAAGAGGTAATGGGCCAAGCACCAGCCTTAGCTACGTCAGACTTCACTAAAACGTTTATTGTGGAATGTGATGCCTCAAGAAATGGAATTAGTGTTGTTTTAATGCAAGAATAAAGACCCATTGCTTTTGAAACTCATCCAATCAAAGGAATTTATTTACACAAAGCTATTTATGAGAAGCAAATGTTGAAAATACTACATGCACTTAAGAAATGGTGACCCTACCTAATGGGAAGACACTTCAAGGTAAAAACGGATCATGATAGTCTTAAATCCTTTTTAGAAAAA
This sequence comes from Pinus taeda, assembly GCA_000404065.3. Classification (NCBI taxonomy): domain Eukaryota; kingdom Viridiplantae; phylum Streptophyta; class Pinopsida; order Pinales; family Pinaceae; genus Pinus; species Pinus taeda. The sequence continues at coordinate 135,889 of APFE030169124.1, forward strand.
ATATTATCTTCAAAAGAGTAGCAAAAATGGGTCACAAATATGTTGGGTTATGACTTTGAAATCATCTACAAAAAAGGGGAGAAAAATGTTGTGGTAGACGCACTCTCAAAAAAGGATGAGGACGTGGAAGCATTTCTTTGCGCCATTTCTATCATCCAACCACATAGGATGAACGAAGAAAGGGATGAGTGGAAGAACAATGAAGAAGTGTGGGCAATCATTCAAAAGTTACAACATGATCCTAGTACATCTGATACATTTAGCTAGAAAAATGATTCATTATGGTACAAAGGTCGCTTATACCTATGTAATAATTCCCAAATCAAACAAAGGATTCTTATGGAATTCCACACCTCTCCCTTAGGAGGGCACTCATGATTATTAAAAACTTACCATAGGGTTAAGAAGGAATTTTTTTGGGATGGCCTTAAATCGAATATTCAAAAGTTTGTGGCAGAATGATTGGTTTTCGAACAAAATAAAGTTGAAACAATTAAGACCCTTCATCTGTTACAACCTCTATCCATTCCAAGTCAATGTTGGGAGGAGGTTTCAATGGATTTTATCATAGATTTACCCAAGTCCAAAGGAAAGAGTGTCATCTTGGTGGTAGTTGACAGACTTACCAAGTATGCACACCTTTGTATATTATCTCATCCATTTAAATCGAATACAATTTCTACTACATTTACAGAAACAATTCAAAAGCTATATGGAAACCCAAAGATTATTTTAAGTGGAAGAGATCCCATTTTCAGTGGAATTTTTTTGACATAATTGTTTTCTTCTCTTGGTACTCAGTTATCTCATAGCTCATCTTATCATCCTCAATCTGATGGGAAAACTGAGATAGTAAACAAATGTCTAGAAGGATATCTTCGTTGATTTGTATCTAATAAACATACATAATGGGTCAAATGGTTGCCTCTGGATGAATGGTGGTATAACACTTCCTTCCATACTGCAGAAAAAATGACCCCATTTATGGCACTTTATGGATATCATCCATTTTCCATCACATCATATTTAAGAGAAAATTATAAGGTTACAAGTAGTGGAAGATCACATCGTGTATCAACAATAGTCTCCAAATCTTAAAGGATAACCTCACATTGGCATAGAATAAAATGAAACAATAGGCATATCAACATTGTAGCAAAAAAAGTTTTGATGTAGGTGACTGGCTATTCCTACGGCTATAACCATATAAACAAATGTCCCTCAAGCAAGCTAAGAAGGACGATAAATTATTAGCAAAGTATGATGGTATATACAAGGTGTTGCAAATTATTGGTACTATGGCATACAAATTGGAGCTTCCTGAAACTTCCCAAGTGCACCTAGTTTTCCATGTTTCATGCTTAAAGAAGGTTATAGGGAACAAGCTCCCAGTTCAAACAATATTGGCAGAACTTGACGAGGAAGGAAAAATCATATTGGAACCTGAAGTGGTCACATAAACAGGAACTCTACGGCTATGAAATCGATCAATTTTGGAGCATCTCATCAAGTGGAAGAACTTACCGGTTCAAGATTCGACATGGGAGGATAAGAATTTTGTACAGAAGCATCTAGAACTACTAAAACATTGAGGACAAAATGTTTTTGAAGGAGAGGGGCATGTTAGGTCACTATAGTACTAGTGATTCCCCCATTACTATTGTCATTGTAGCCCTTATATTTATTGTTGTGCCCCTATTGTCCCCATATTGTTATTATTGTGCCCCATAGAAGTGCACTATTGTTATTAATAATAAATAATAATATCCATTTTTAAGGTCACAGCCAAGCCAGACACCAAATTGGTGTATGAGACCCTCTTGTTTGTGGGACAAGGGACCCACCTCCGCGCAACGATTTGACTGCTAAGTCTACGAAGGCATACATACTCTACCCCCCTCTGGTTTTGAACCTGTGACGTCTTAGGAGGAAACACATGCTCTTAACCATTAGGCCCACTCAAGATGTATTATTATGCCCTTATATTATTATTGTTATGTCGGCTTTGATTATGTTGTGACCCCTTAGTCTCCTATATACAGAAATGAAGTTTTTTCGTTTGTATCATCCAATAGTTCTTCATTTGTGTGATGTCAAGGAGGTTTCCCCCTCGAAGAGGTTGATTTTGAAGTTTTTGATCTATCTTTTTTCCTATTTTGTGAGTTGGTTACATAACAATTACTTGTTGGTTGGCCATATTTTTCTAAAAACTAGAAAATGATGACAATTTAAGCATAGAAGCAAATATTCATCCATGGGAATACTTTTGTTGAATCCCATGATTTTTCTTGAATGTGAGGATTTTTTCCAATCCCCAAGTTTAGAATGGGGTCGCTCATGCATTTGATCTATAATTTGAACCTTGTGAAATAAAGAGTTTACGACAGGGAAAGTGATTTGCCAAACTAATGAGGCTAGTCCACAACACTTCTTTCGAGTGACATAGAGTGACGAGAGGCGACGGAAAATAGATCATTTCACAACTTGGTTTAGTGGGTTATGTAAATTTCTTAATTTCAAAACAAGTACCACCACACTCCCCAACCAATGTCCAGATACAATAACTTGCAATATAGAATGCATACAACAAAGCTTCATCCATAGCACTCAACATGCTAGGGAATGTATTTATACATATAATTCTATTGTGAATAGGGAAATTTGCTAATAGTGATAAAATTGAGAAACTATTGTCTATATGGATATCACCCATTAAATTAATCCCTCAATGAATTCGCATGATCATAATAAATCAATAACATAATCAAAACCCAATCAAATGAAATGGAATAAATGAAATAGGTCACAATATCACCTCACAAGAATTTTTATGAACCAATATCAATAGTTACGAATAAAGAATAGTTATGATCATGCTTCGTAATAGTTATTTCATAAGTTATTCCAATACCTTGAATATCAATGCTATGTCGATGTTCCTACACATAGTGAAATATCTAAAAAATATTAATTGGAAATTAGTTGAGCCTCATTCCGCCCCCCCCTCTCTACTCTATGTAAAGGACCTGTAACCATGTCAATTTTGGCATAATTGAGCATAACAATGCCACTTTCATTGTTATTGTCACAACACTCACTTAGGCAATAGCCACTCACAAAATTTGTATATTTTCTATTTTAAAATTACTTGTGAGGCATTGACAAATACCAAAAATAAAACATCCTCAATTAGGGAATCATGTCCCATAAGAGCTCCCTCAGCCAATCGAAAATTAGAAATAACTTTTGTAGAAAATTAGAAAATTATTTTTGAATTTACAGGAAAATGGAATATTAAGCATTTTCCTGAGATTGGAAAATATTATGAAAAATACTAGAAAGAAAACACACTTTGAGCAAGGAAAATTATAGTGTCTTGTTAAAATACTATGAGTGCAGTAGTTATATTTTTAGATAATTGTACAAAATGATCTACGATACATTTTAATGGGGAGTTTATGAGAAATGTGAGATGACACTCTCGTTGATGAAAGTTTAAGATGTTTCCCTCTACTTTCGTGCATACCGTGTGCCCGCAAAACCCAAATTCTATCTTGATAACTACGAGTTATAGGCCCATCGTTGGCCGACATGGACTTCCTTACACAAACCAAAGGTTGTGTTGTAAAAAGTCGTCACATATGTGCAGAGAAGTTGATTTCTACTCCAATAGCTATGTCGTTGGAGGTATACCTCGAGAAATGGAAAAAATAAACTATGCGGTGACAAACTACATCTTGTGCAGAACTTTCCGTGTGTAGAAATTTGTACACAAGAAAATCTTCACACACTACTGACTATATGAACTTAACTATTAAAATTCACATTTTCATGTGTTTTGTCGCTATATGAACTGTGCATTGGTATTTGGAATCGATTTAATCTTTGGTCATTTTTTATAAAGAAATATCCTTGCTTTCCCTTCCTATTGTCAGGGTGGACACTTAACATCTCTATGTTACTTATTTGGTGTGGCGGCCTTTCTAAACTACTAGTGACTCCATTTACCCTCAAATATGAGTGGAATTGGCGGTTCTTGATTAATGAAACATAGGTTAGCAATACAAACTATACCATGTCAATATTGAGTAAAACAAATATTCAATGAAATCTTAACAAAGTGATGCAAAATTTATCAAAATCTAAAATACAATGTTGACCAAACAATCAAACAATGAAATCTAAGAGCTACGAAATAATGGAAATTTAAGTATATGTAAGTTTAACTAATGTGTATTGGTTAGTGTCTATCATGCATAGTAAACAAATGAAGAAGGTTGATAAGATTATTTCTAGTCTAAGTGTGAAAGAGTGTAAAATCCTGATAGAGAAATTGTAGAAGGATGAATGAGGTGTATGAAAAAATACTATTCAATATGATTTTTTTTTTAATTTGCATTAATAATATACTTAACAATATTAGAAAACACATTTCAGAGAATTTATTAATTCATATATGTTTAATTTTCTAAAGGGAGTAACAGTGAAGGAAAATATCAATGTCGTTCTAAGAAAAGAAAAATTATAGAACATGTAAGTGATGATGAATTGGTCCTTAGCTCATGTGAAATGGTGTTTTAGCCTAATGAAAGAGGGGATATTTTGTACAAAACTATGAGGGATCTAGTAGAATGAATTTATACACATACGTGCCACTTATAATACGAAAATCAATCCAATAATTCTAAGAACCAAACTATATCTCAACTAGATTACGTGTTTCCTAACAAATGGTTAATGACACATGTCAGACTTGCAATAGAAAAAACATACAAGAACAAAAGCGAATCATTGAAAAGATAATATTCTTAATTAAAATGATTTTCTAGAATTATATGAATATTTTGCTACAAATCATTAATTTATTAATATCAAGTTTGTAATATTTATATTGTTGGACAGTTGGCATTGTCTGAATAGCTAGTGGCCTAATGAAGATATCTACAAGTGTGTTGGCATTGATGTCAATAGTCATGCTAGGAAGATGTCTTGGGAAGTTGGCATTGCCTAACTGTTGGTAGGAGTGTTGGAATTGATGTCAACTAAAATAGCATGGATACTTGTCGCAACAAATGTTTGCAGTGGTGGCCCAAGAGGAATCTAGTGGTTGCTGCAATGCTCTGTAGAGAATCATCACACTAGCAGGCTTATTGGAAAATCCATAAAATGATGACTACTGTGTTGGCCACGACGGAATCCCATGGTAGTTGTAGGCTTCATGTAGAGAATCATCATAGTAGCAGGCTTACTGGAGAAGCCATAAAATGATGACTATGGTTGTTGGTAGTTCAGGATTCTAGGCATAAGAAAGAGAGTCAAGGAGAAAAGAGCAGTTGAGAGCTTTCAACCATTGTAAATGTAGCAAGTGATCTCAAAGCCTACATTGGACCATGTCCATTGGTCTACTGAAGTCAAAGTCTTGAAGTCTGATGAGCCTCATAAATCGGTAATTATATGGGTTCATTTAACCTCCTAACCTAGTCAAATCAACCATTCTCTTAGCTTATTGTATGATTTTCTGATTATCTTTAGCTTATAGAGTGAGTTGAATTAGTTATTGTGCCATGTGGTCTAACATGTACTTAATGTAGATTATTGATGAGTTTCAAGGTCAAAGTCGAGGATCCAATGAAGAAATGGCAGCAATAAATCAAAGTCAACAAAGGAGAGGACTTATAGGAGGGAATCCCCCTCATTTATTACTCCTCACTTTGAATTCCCCTTCATTCAACTCAGATTACAAGCAACCAAATCATGCACTAGAAGGCAGCCGAGCAAGTGGAGGATGACTAATGATTATCTCAAGTTTTGGGAGCCAAGACTCCCTAATTTTAAGGAAGTTGTTGCTAGCTTCAATTGTATAAGTAAAGGGGCCTAGGGCCTCACTCGGGGGGGGGGGGGTTTCTTGATTTTTGCTTATGTAAACTCTACTCCAACTTCGAGCTTATCATTTTGTGATAGTTTCATGTAATCTCGCTATTGTTTTGATAATAAAGATGGAATCCTTTTTGAGCTAGCATTGAGTTACCTCAGAGGGCTAAAGCTCTTGGGTTAGGGCCCAATCTAAGTAGCTAAGCTCATCTTTACTTGTATTTGTATGTTTTATTTTAGTTTGTAGGTTAGGTTGTTGTTAGATGTATTTCTTTTATGGTTAAGAATAGGTTGCTTTTGATGATTCAATAGTTTGCTTTGATTTGTGCTTTCTATAGTAGGTTAAATAGTGATCAGCGAAGACTCAAAAGGCTAGAAATAGTGAGTTGGCCTCTCTTCCTCCCCTTGGGACCATAATTTGATGCAAAGACCTTGTTACTGCCCCAAAAACATAGATTTTCCTCCTTCATAGGACTTCTAGTGTTTGCAGCTTTTTAATAGTTTAATAGTCCAGTTTTGCTTTGCTTTAGATCTTCTTCATCATGCTCACTTCTTGATTTGCAATAGTCTTCTTTCATGTTTTCCTTTCCTACATCATTGCTCAGCATTTCCTTTCATATATCATAGTTTAGATCATTTTAATGCAAAACTCTGTTTTTTCTAGATGCACTCATTTCATTGCTTGCTTGATCTTATTCGTTGATTGTCAGTTCTTTTGCATAAGATCTATTATAGAAATAGGCCAACTTATCAACCATCACATCCTCCATCTGATCCATGCTCTGCAGGTCACCCAAACCTCACCTCAATTCTACCCTAGTTTCCTGCATTTTCCATAGAACTTCTTCCTCTCTCCTTGAGCAAACCCAATCATCTTCCTCTCTCATCGTGATTCATGGTAGACCATAGGTGCCCTAACACCTCATTCCAACCTTCATCCAACATTTTCACCCACTCTCACACCATCAAAATAGTGAAAACTGCTATCGGGCTCCTCCTGTAGGCCTCTTGTGGATTCCCTATTTTCCTCCTGTAGATTTCCTATGTCCTCTAGATTTTCCTGTAGGCTTTCTTCTGAAGGCCAAGTGTGGGAAAATCCTCCAAAAGTCCACTTGAGAACTCCTAAGACCCATCCACACCATCCTACATCTTCTCAAGTCCCAAGACCACCCTTCAATACCACCTATTCACTGCCACACTCACACACAATAAATTACATCCATGTCAAACTCACATAAAATACATAAAACTCCAAAAACGTGTTGTTTTCTTATTTACTTCCAGAAATAGCATTGTTAGATGTTGCTTACTACCTTGAGTAGGTAATGGCATTCTTTCATGGTTTTCATAGTGCTTTTTGCAAAAGTAGAATTAGTTGGTTAATTAGGGTTTACTAGGTTTGCTTTACATTTCAGTCTTTCTCCTTTCCGTAGTTAGAATAACACCTGTCAATTTATATTTCTTTCCTTTCGTCACATATATAGATTCTTATAGAATCAATAGAAGTTGGTTTGAGGTCCTAGTGACCTTGCATCGGCTAAGCAAGTGACAACTTGCAGTGAAAACTAGTACTTGTGCATACATCACTGATGCTTCCAAGTTTGTTACGAACTACCGAGTTGATAAGAGTGAAGTAGGCAGTCTGAGAGTTGTAGCATTGTTGCTACAATACTGGTGCTCACCACTTTTTGGCACCGTTTCCAGTGAAGCGTCAGAGTATTATGTGATTACCGCTTTCTTCTATTTTCTATTGCAACATTCTACTAATAGTTTATTTCAACAAAAGTAGACTAGTCCTTTATTTTTCTTAAGTTCTGCATTTCCTTGCTTTCCTTTTCAATTCTGTAAATTTCGTTTCAGCAATAATAGACTAGTCATTCCGTTTCCTTCAATCTTTCATTTCCTTTATTTCCTCTTCAATTCTGCAAATTTCATTTCGGCAAGTGCATTTCAGCTAGTTGCAATTTGTTCTGTCAATCATAATTTTAGTTTCTCCAAGTACTATTAGTGTGGGGAGAAAGAAGCAAAAACCAACCAAAATAAAATATTTCCGTTCATGCCTCGTAGGAATAGAGATAACTCATGAAATGTTTTTCCCAACACCCCCACTGCTTCACACAACCAACCTTCTCTCTTCTTTAGTGGTTGCAATCAAGAAGCACCCTTAGGTGAACAACCAGATATATTTGAATAACCTATAGGGGAAGAAGAAGAAGAAAACATTCCTTTGGAGCTAATGGCTGAAAATAGAAATGCTACAGGGAATGGATAGAGAATAGAGGGTACCTTTCCCATTCAAAAGACCAATGGGAACACCAAAATGAAGAATATAAGCCCTTCCGCCCTACCTCATTTCCATGGTTTGACTACAAGAAATCCTGACACATTTTTGTTCGAATTTGTTGTCATTTGTCGAACCTATGACTATGGAGAAGATGAGAAAAAGTCGAAACTATTCCTTTCTACTCTCAAAGATGCAACAATGTGTTGGTTCATGGGATTACCTAGCAATAGCATCACAACTTGGGCTCAGATGTAGCAAGCCTTTAACAACAAGTATCGAGACTATTGTAGGTCAAAAGATACTAAAGAAGAAATTATCCGAATGACCATAGGAAATGATGAGTCCATTGAAGACTATGAAGAGAGGTTCTAGCTCAGTTAGAAAAGGGTCGGGTGTACACTTGACCCTGAGTCTTTGAATTTGGTCCTACTCATGGGAATTCGAGAAGATATTTTAGACACCCTCCATCTACTAGCTCGGGGAGACATCTACCAACTATCCTATGAGAACATAAAGACTGTTTTTAGAAACCATTCTAGAGAAGCTAGAAAGAAAGGTAGGGGGAGTCAACCCATAGCCAGTACCTCTTCCTCTAACTCATCCATTAAAGGAGAAATTAGAAACATGCTGGAAGACTTCAAGAGTGAGATGTTGTGGACTCTTGCCATGCAAATGGAAACCTTACATATCAAAAGGAAACAAGAGGAAGCAGAGAGGGATTTGGCCATTTTTTTGCCTAGATGCACCAAGAGGCATCCTAAGAATGAATGCCCATTGAAATCTATAGAGGTTTGTTCAGTCTGTGAAGAGAATTATTCTACAGATAAGTGCCCTTCCTTGCCCGGACTTAAAGCTCTATATCAAGGGGTTGAGGGAGTCACTGAATAACTCTATTACATAAACCAAAGAATTCCACATGGACCTAAACCATACGAACAGGGGATGCAAGGGACATATCAAGCATACTACATCCCCAACCAAGTCACTACCATACCTTCTTGGAGCCCTCCTGCTCATCATTCCTACTCCACAGTTCCTCCTTGGTCCTTCACATCTCAATACCATGTCCAACCAACCACCCATTCATTTCAATCCTATGCTCAACCACAACCTCAGTAGAATGCATCCCATCAGGGGTGGAGGCCCGAATACAACCCTCTTCCCACTCTTTTTCCTCCACCACCTGCCCAACGACAACCATTACCTCCCGCTCCACCAAAGCAACCCCAAATGGCTGCCCAACCAATAGACAGGATCAACAGGTGTATAGCGGGGAACCATCATGCCCAAATTTTGTTGTTGAGATTCAGGAGATTAACTTGTGATCTAGGAAAGTTCTACCAGATAGCCAGCCTCCACCCAGGGAGGTTGAGGAAGATAAAGAGGAAAGTGAACCTAAAGAAATTCCACCCTTTCCTGAGAGACTATCCGTGATAGTCCAGCCTACCCTAGAAGAAAATGAACTCCTGGGAGAATTGAAACATTTATGTGTTAAGATACCACTTTTTAAAGCCATAAAAGATGTGCCTATCTACAATAGGTTAATCAAAGGGAAGTGTTTTAGGCATCCAGGAAGCTGCAAGAGAGATGCCCCAACCATCAATGTCATCGGACAACTATCCGACCTGATGTTATGGCAAGTAATTTGTCCAAAATATTTGGACCTTGGAATCCCAGTAGTTGATATCCACATCAATGGCATCATGATCCCACATACCTTGATTGATTTAGGAGTTGCCATTAATGTGATGACAAAGGACACAATGCTCAAACTTAAACTCCAGGGCCCCTTGAGGAATACCATGACCATGCTACAACTAGGAGACCTCTCCACCATGACCACTGAGGGGATTGTGGAAGATGTGATGGTCTCAATTGATTCTTGGGAGAGCCTTGCTAATTTCTTAGTTCTCTAGCCAAAGGCAAAGCTCACTAGGTATCCTCTCATTCTGGGAAGACCCTGGTTGGCTACAACTGATGCCTACATCACCTGTCGAGCTAGGAACATGACCATAAGGAACAGACACATGTCCAAGCAGTTAATCCTATATCCTCCTACCCAACCCTTACTAGAACGTGATCTACCTCTCTGGTTGGAGGAGGAAGATGAGGATGAAGTTTAATCTACACTGCTTTGTACATTAGAAATCGCCATGCCGGGGAAAGAACAAGATGAGGATGATATGATTGAAAATTTGGTTTAGAGTCCCCCTCCCAGTGTATCACCATTAGAGGACATAGTAACAGAAACCCAAAAAGAAACCTCAACTGATCTCTATGCGGTTGACTCCACTTCTCTCCATGCTAAGAATATAGAGTTCGGCCCAGAAAAAACCTTGAAAATCAATCCATCCCTATCCACTTCCCAGGAGAAGGAACTGTGCAACCTACTAAGAAAACATCTAGATGCCTTCACCTGGAGTTATAAGGAGATGAAGGGAGTGCACCCTTCACTATGCACTCATCATTTATACATCAAGGAAGATTGCAAACCAGTCAAGCAACCTCAAAGGAGAAGAGTCCAGCACTTAAAGATATTGTTAAAGAAGAACTACAGAAATTGCTTGATGTAGGATTCATCTATCACATCTCTGATAGTGAATGGGTCTCTCCTTTGGTGCTACTGCCAAATAAAAATGGTAAGTGGATAACCTATGTCGACTATTGGGAATTGAACAACACTCCAAAGACTTTCCTTTACCTTTCATAGATCAACTGTTAGAGAGTCTAGTAGGGAACAAGTTTTCCTCCTTCCTAGATCAGTTTAGAGAGTACAATAAGATTCAAATCAGCGCAGAATATCAAGATAAGACCACTTTCACTTGTCCTTGGGGTACTTTTGCATATCTAGTCCTTCCTTTTAGTTTGTACAACACTCCAACCACTTTCCAAAGAGCGGTATTGAGTATATTTTTTGAATTAGTTCATGATGCAGTAGGGATATGCATGGATGACTTTACTCCTTATGGTTCCGACTTTTGAGAATTTTTATCTAACCTAGGAAAGGTTGTAGACAAGTGTATTGAGATGAACCTATCCCTCGGTCTGGAAAAATGTGAATTTTTTATGACTGAAGGGACAGTGTTAGGTCATGCAATTTCTCAACAAGGACTGAAGGTGGACCCCAACAATATTTCCATCATCCAAAGGGTCCCACCTCCTCAAAAGGTGAGAGATATCATAAGTTTCCTAGCCTTAGCTGGGTATTTCAAGAGATTCATCAAAGATTTCAGCAAGCTAGCTTCTCCTTTGTTTGGCCTCTTAGGCAAAGATGTTGAGTTCATATGGTCAGAAATCTATCAAGAAGCCCTAGATACCTTGAAGAGCTAGTTAGTGACTACCCCAATTCTCAGAGGCCCAAACTGAGCCCTACCTTTCCACATTCGCACAAATGCCTCGAACAAAGCAATAAGAGCAACCTGAGGATAAATTGATGAAAAGTTACCTTATTCCATCTACTTTATAAGAAAAATCTTGTCAAAGGTAGAGTTAAATTATACAGTGACCGAGAAGGAACTCCTAGCTATCGTGCATTCTTTAAAAAAATTCCGACATTATATCACAGGCTATCAAACCTTTGTGCACACTGATCATGCTGTAATTAGATATTTAATGAGAAAACCAAATGTAAATGCTTGCATTATTAGATGGTTTCTTTTATTGCAACAGTTTGATTTGATCATTATTGATAAGGCTGGTAAAGAAAATGTTGTTGCTGACTTTTTGTCTGGATTAAATTTGCTTGGAGGTGAAGAAGGAATGGTTGATGCCCAAATTCCAGATGAACATTTGTTTTCTATCTCAGTACTCTATCCATGGTTTGCTGATATAGCAAACTACTTGGTTTCAATATAGTTCCCACCACACCTGTCCTCAAAAGAGAAGAGCAAGATAGTAAGGAAAAGTTCCCCTTTCACTTGGATCTGGGGCAATCTCTTCAAACTTGGCCTAGATCAGATCTTGAGAAGATTTGTCAGGGAGGAGGAATTCTTTCACATCCTCCTGACTTGTCATGATGGGCCTTGTGAAGGTCATTTTGCAACAAAAATAACTGCCTTCAAGATATTGCAAGCAGGCTATTGTTGGTCCACTCTTCATCAGGATGTGAGGAGATATACCAGCCAGTGTGATTGGTGTCATAGGATGGGGAAGCCTACTCCAAAGGATGAGATGCCCATGCAACCTTAAGTGACCTTTGAGCCATTTGAGAAGTGGGGCATGGACTTTGTGGGTCCTATCAGCCCTCCCTCAAAGCAAAATCAATACATCATTGTGTGCACTGATTACCTGACAAAGTGGGCAGAGTCAAAAGAAAACAAAGCAGTGAAAAAGGAAAAATTATTTGAGTTTTTGAGAGAAAACATATTCTACAAGTTCGGGTATCCAAGAGAGTTGGTCACAGATCAAGGCAATTAGTTCACTTCCAATTTGATTGAATACCTGCTCATACATCATAAGATCAAGCACAGGACTTCCACCCCTTACCATCGACAAGCCAATGGGCAGGTGGAGGTCACTAATAGAGCATTGGAAGGGATCCTGAACAAGGTAGTGAGAAACAACAGAAAATATTGGCCGGACAGATTAGTTGAGGCCACATGGGCCTACAACACAACATGGAAGACCACCACATGGTTCATACCCTATGAACTAGTCTATGGGAAGAAGGCTTTGTTGTCAATAGAATTTGGGTTCAATACACTAAGGATGGCAGCTCAGCTGTACCTAGACCTCATCCATGCATATAAGGAGAGATTACTTCAGCTCAATGGATTAGACAAATACAAATTGCGAGCCCTTCTCCATACAGACGTATTTCAGCTTCAGAGAAAGATATGGCATGGCAAAAATATGAAGGAGAAGCAATTCCAACAGGGAGATTGGACACTACTCTATGATTTAAGATACAAATATTTCAAAGGCATGCTGAGGACAAGATGGCTAGGACCCTACACTGTGGAGAAATGCAATGAAAATGGTTCGGTTCTGATTAGAACCATTGATGATGAAGCCATCCCCATGCTTGTCAATGGACATCGATTGAAAGTTTACAAGAAACCCCTCTCCAACTGAGAATTTATTGAATATTTGAATAAAACAGTGATGGTAGTGGAGCATGTCTCAGCATCCACTTCATCCACTCACTGAAGAAAAGAAATCAAAAAAATAATAAGGACTCAAGTGAAAACCTCTATGAGGCACTTGAATCCCATCATTGGGTTGAAAACCTCTTCTAAGGCGGCCCAATGATGACAAAAAAAAAAGGAGAAAAATAACATACCTGGGTGGAAACCTCTCTTGGAGGTGCCCAGGGCAGGCAATTAGTGTGAAAACCTCTCTGAGGTGCCCTAGTTGTTTTCAAAAGAAAAGAAAAAAATAGAAAAAGGAGAAAGAAAATGACTTTTTGTTGCATTGCAAGTTTGTAGGAGGACTACATGGAGCCGAAGAAGATGCCAAGGGGACCCTGACATTCATACCAACACCCATCTCATCTAATCCACACTTTTCTCCATCATTTTTGGCATTTTTTTCACCCCACTGTGCTTCTTCCTCAAAAACTATGTTTTCTACAAGAGGATCCTGTAGGAATTACAAAGAGCCAGAAATGGATACAAAAGGTAGTTTGAGGGATAGGGAAACTTCATGAAGAACCTATAAACCCTCCTACATTCTTCAAACCTCCTTGCCATCATTTCCAAGCCTACATCACACCCCAAACATCATTTTTCTGCCTATCCAAGAGAAACCCAAAAAGAAATAGTTTTTCAGTAAAAGAAAAAAATAAAAAATAAAGAGAGAAGCCATCACCATCCACCTCACCTGAAGCCTACCTACTGCCCCTCCATATTTATCTATACCTATGGCATCATCCTCAAGCTCTAGGCATAGGAAGAAGCTGAAGTTTCAAGGGGAGAAGAAGCTATAGGAGCTCTTGTAGGAATTCTTGTAGCTGCTGATCCCATCACAACCCAACACCAACAACAGGAGAATGCACACATGCAGGTTGAGAAGGAAACTTAAGTTCAAACCTAGCCAGAGAAGAAACTGCACAAGACACAACCACACATCATCAAGCAGACAACATGCATCAAAAGAAATAAAGGCATGCAACAGAGAGAGAGCCACAACACCTCACAACAAATACATTCAGATCACAGGTAAGTAACTAAATCACTCCTCTGTTTGAAATTGTGTAACTAGAAGTTATGAAAAAGCAATGATATGGTTGAGGTTGAATGAAGGAAAGGTGACTAGTTAACTTTGCCACCTTCATCTAGTTAACTCCACTCATCCGAGATGTGACCCACACGTGCACACAGTCAACTCCAGCACAAGATGCCAAGGACAGGAAGTGGAGGAAGTGTGAATTCCAATGCAATGATGGGAGATGATTACGAGGAGAAGCCATGATGACCAAGCAGGTGGGGACCAATAGTCTAAATATGGCCAACGTATAGCTTGCCAGCTCACCCCTCATCACCAGAAATATCCATAAAGGGTAATAAGTACTCCTCCCCGAGCATTTTCACCGCCTTTTCCTTCATTCTCTCCTCATAACTCAGCTACAGAGGTCTCCTTGTGCCCCCACAACCTTGTAACCATCGTCCTCCATCGATCTCTCACATATTCCTTCTCTCAGTGTTTTCTGCAAGAGCACCTATAGAAATTCTACAAGAGGGACAACAAGCTTCTACAGGAGGGGCAGTGAGTTATTTTGAAGGGAGAAAACACGAGTTTTAGCACGATTTTTGGTTTGAAGAGGTAGGTTTCATGCATGCCCGTATTGAATATCAATATATGAAAGAAGTGGTTTCAATTTGAGGAGGAAATTAAGTCTTTAGGAGAGGAGAAAATACAAAAAAAAAATTATGCTTATTTAAAATATAAAAAAAACACAGTGTCCTTTGTTTCTCTGTTTTCTCAAAATTTGTTGTCTCCATCTCCACATTTGGTTTCCAAAAATAGTATAAACAAAATGAGAGGAGGGTTTATGAGAAATGAGCCCACTAACTCCTCTAGGCTCCATGCACATCCACAAGTGGTGGACATCTTCACAAGGGCAAATTGGATGAATTTCTTTGAGAAATTCCAAGGGTTTGATGAGGAAATTTCCCAAGAGTTTGCTATCTCTAGTACGCCATACAAGAACTCATGCCACTATCATATTTAGAGGTATTTCCATGGAGATAACCCCTGAATTTATCAGTAGGGTCACTACCCTTTCTCGTGGGGTACCTTGGAGTAAGGATGAGAAACCAATTGGCCAGGTTGCCAAGAAAAACTTTTTCCAAAACAATGAAAGCCGTGTAGAGGATAAAAATGGCAATAGAAGGGCTAGCATACCATATCCTTGGGATGAGGTTAGCTATCAAATAATAAAATACATTTCCTGTGAGGGGAGGTACAACATTGTGTATGGTTATCATTTTAGAATCCTCAATGAATTAGGGTATGGCATGGACACTCTAGCACCTCAGAAGCTCGGTATTGCCTACTTCCTCCGGCAGTCCCTCATTCACTCTAGCACTAAGGTTCAAGTAGGAAATTCTAAGCAGCTAGCTCACCATGGGTTAATCAAAATCCTAGTGGAGGAAGCCCTCCATACATTTACACTCCCTATAGCATTGGAAGTTTTCCGCAACATGACAGATGAGGATGACATAAAGGCCTTAACCTATGATGTCAGTCCTACTGCAAGTCAGGAGGAAGAGAAAAAAGGGGGAGAAGGTGAAGCTGATGACTTAGAAAAACAAGAAAGGAAGGAGGAAGAAACTAAAATAGAGGAGGAGAGAGCTGAAGAAACAGAGAAGAAAGAGATAGAAACAAAGACCCAAAGAGAGAGAGAAGGAGGAGAAAAAGAGGCAGAAAAGGTAGAACAAGGGGAAGAGTCCACTAAGACTTTAGAAAGGGAGGTAGTAGCTACCCTCACTGCCCTCAATACACCAATGAAGCCTAAGCAAAAAAGGAAACGACGGGCCTCCATGTATTTCAGGGCTAGGAAGAGCACAAGAATCAAAACAGGCAAACCTCAATCCTCTTCAAAAGTGCCAATTACAATTGAAGATTCACCCTCTGCTAAGGGGAAAGAATCGCCATCCAAGACACTTATCACATATCAAAGGGGGACTCCTAGATCTTCCACATGGAAGGAGAAGGTAGTACTACAGGACCCAAAAACAGTCCTCCAAGAGGCTCAGACAGTTCTATAGGAGACATTGTCAGAACTACAAGAGACCCAAAATCTTGAGAAAGGGATTGAAGGATAGACACAGGTAAAGGAGGAAGCAACAAAACTACAAGTACGTGATCCCCAGCCGAGTCTTGCCTCCTATTACAATCTACTTGAGGGAGGAAGGATAATCCCACAAAAATTTGCAATTCCACTATTCTTCGGATTAGAGAAAGAAAGAATAAGAACACATAGGTGGATGCAAATAGCCAAATCCAAAGGAGTTGAGGATGTTTGCCATATGGAAAACAAACTCAGAGAAATGGGCAGAGAGTTGAGTGCTCTCAGAGACAGGGAAGAAATTACAAGAAGCCACCTTGAAACTGAAAATGAATTGTTAATGAGGCAGCTACAAGAGAAAGAGACTTAGCTGGCATGCATGGCCAGCTTATCCATGGAGGCATTGCAATGTGGAACACAAGAAAAATCCTATGGTCTCTATCCCAAGAACCAATGGCTATAATTCCAGATAAAGACTTTGGCACAAACAGGCACAATGCGTTTCCAAGATTATAGGCAATTTATGTATCTTTGTGACCAAAGCACATTAGAGGATAATGCAGAGATGGAAGAATTTTACCTACATAACATGGCCCTCACAGACATGAATGTGTGGGAAACTAATGCCAAGCTAGGGGACCTACAATTAATAGCCATGGCCTCATGGATGAACCATGAAGAATTAAGGGTAGTAGAAATAAAAAGATTGATGGTAAAGGAGCAGAAAGAGCCACTAATGATAAGGGCTAAGCCATTAGATCCTATGGCACCCATTAGCGCACACAACCTACTTGCTAATGACCCTCAGATTGCCCCTAGATATCTCACCAATTAGGCACAAGCCATTACACACTTTGAGGATATGCAAATCCTACTTGGGGATGACTACGTGCATGCATGCATGAGGAGATGGAAAACCTTACCACACAGTTTGCAAATCAGGGAATATCATTCCCCCATGAGGCTAAAGGAGGCATTGAAAAAAGTGCCAATGTACAAGCACTTCATGTAGAGGTTGAAGGTCAACTGGATTGGCTTCAAATTGAGTCCCCCACTACTCCTAGGCATGCTGGAAGGTAGAAGAGAAGAAGAAGAGTAAGAGCAGTGGAAAGAGATAGACAGGAAGGCTGGATTCTATGGAAAAGAAGAGCAGACCACATCAAAAGCCTGGGATGCTAGGGAGGCCACCAGGGCCATAAAAGATGAGGAGATTGACTAAGTTGCTCAGAGGATGAGCAACACTTTCAGCAGGGGGTGATGATGAGCCTTATAAATGGGTAATTATAGGGGCTCATTTTACCTTCTAGCCTAGTCAAATCAACCATTCTCTTATCTTATTTTATGATTTTCTGATTATATTTATGCTTATAGAGTGAGTTGAGTTAGTTATTGTGCCATGTGGTCTAACATGTACTTAATGCAGATTATTGATGAGTTTCAAGGTCAAAGTCAAGGATCCAATGGACAAATGACATAAATAACTCAAAGTGGACAAAGGAGTGGACTTATAGTAGGGAATCCCCCTCATTTATTACTCCTTAGTTCGAATTCCCCTTCATTCAGCTCGGAGTACAAGCAGTTGAGTCATGCACTAGAAGGCAGTCCAGCAAGTGGAGGATGACTGATGATTATCTCGAGTTTTGGGAGCCAAGCCTCCCTAATTTTAAGGAAGCTCTTTGTAGTTTCATTTGTATAAGTAGAGGGGCCTAGGGCCTCACTAGGGGAATTTTTGTTGGATTTTTTCTTATGTAAACTTTGCTCCAACTTCGAGCTTATTATTTTGTGACAGTTTCATGTAATCTTGCTATTGTTTTGATAACAAAGATGGAATCCTTTTTTAGCTAGCACTGAGTTACCCTAGACGGCTAAAGCTTTTGAATTAGGGCCCAATCCAAGCATCCAATCTCTTGTTTACTTGTATTTGTATGTTTTATTTCAGTTTGTAGATTAGGTTGTTGTTAGATGTATTTCTTTTATGGTTAAGAATAGGTTGCTTTTGATGATTAAGTAGTTTTCTTTCATTTGTGCTTTCTATAGTAGGTTAAAAAGTGATCAACGAATATTGAAAAGGCTAGAAATATTTCCTTGGCTCTCTTACTCCCTTTGGGACCATGATTTGAGGCAAAGACCCTATCGCTGCCCCAAAACACAGATTTTCCTCCTTCATAAGACTTCTAGTCTTTGCAGCTTTTTAGTAGGTTAGTAGTCTAGTTTTGCTTTGGTTTAGATCTTGTTCATCATGCTCACTTCCCGATTTGCAATAGTCTTCTTTCATTCTTTCCTTTCCTACCACATTGCTCAACATTTCCTTTCATAGATCATAGTTTAGACGATTTTAATGCAAAACTCTATTTTTTCTATATGCACTCATTTCATTGCTTGCTTGATATTATTGGTTGATTATTAGATCCTTTGTAGCAAATCTCTTCTAGCATTAGGCCAACTTGTCAGCTATCACATCCCCGATCTGATTCATGGCCTATAGGTCACCCAAACCTCACCTCAACTTTGCCTTAGTTTCTTGCATTTTCCATAGAACTTCTTCCCCTCTCCTTGAGCAAACACAATCATCTCCCTCTCTCCTGGTGATTCATGGTAGACCATAGGTGCCCTAACACCTCATTCCAAACATCATCCACCTTTTTCACCCACTCTCACACCCTCAAAATAGTGAAAAATTCTCTCGGCCTCCTCGTATAGGCATCTTATAGATTCCGTGTTTTCCTCCTGTAGATTTCCTGTGTCCTACTGTAGATTTTCTTGTAGGCTTTCTTTTGAAAGCTGAGTGTGGGAAATCCTCTTGAAGGCCACCTGAGACCTCCTATGACTCATCCACACCATCATACATCTTTTCAAGTCCCAAAACTACCCTTGAACACCACCTATTCATTGCCACACTCACACACAATAAATTACATGGATGTCAAACTCACATAAAAATACATAAAAATACAAAAATATGTTCTTTCCTTATTTACTTCTAGAAATAGCATAGTTAGATGTTGTTTAATTCCTTGAGTAGGTAATGGCATTCCTTTCATGGTTTTCATAGTGCTTTCTGCAAAAGTAGAATTAGTTGGTTAATTAGGGTTTACTAAGTTTGCTTTACATTTCAGTCTTTCTCCTTTCTGCAGTTAGAATAACACCTGTAGAGTAACATTTATTTCCTTTCATCACATATAGAGCTTCTTCTAGAATACATAGAAGTAGGCTTGAGCACTTATTAATCTTGCACCGGCTGACCAAGTGACAACCTTTAGTGAGAACTAGTACTTGTGCATATAGCACTGATGCTTTCAAGTTTGTTACGAACTACTGGGTTGATAAGAGTAAAGTAGGCAGCCCAGGAGTTGCAGCATTATTGCTACAATACTAGTGCTCACCAAAGTCCTAACTAGGCCATATCAGAGAATCAGAGTTGGCTATATAGTAGGTCTTAGCACATTGAGACCCATTATCAGAAATTTGGAGAAGGCTATATCAGAGATTGGAATAGCGAAACCTCGGAGGTCAGATTATATTGGGATATTAGAACTTGAAGGTCACTGTAACATCAGAGGTCAGTGCATATCAGA
Source organism: Pinus taeda (assembly GCA_000404065.3). Lineage (NCBI taxonomy): Eukaryota > Viridiplantae > Streptophyta > Pinopsida > Pinales > Pinaceae > Pinus > Pinus taeda. The sequence continues at coordinate 155,849 of APFE030169124.1, forward strand.
TATGACGACCTTGGAGATTTGAATATCGAAGAATTGGACTAGATGATATCAAAGGTTGGGATATTAAGATAATGGAAGTTGGAGGTTATCAGAATATCAGAAAGGTGAGGCTATGAGAACCTTGGAACTTCTTACCAGTTGAAGTTTTGATACATGGAGCTACTTATATTGATAGAATCATGGAGGGATGTGTAACAAGATTAACAAAGGACTTCATTGCAAAACAAAGGTGTGTTGGAACCTCCTTCTCTCTCCTCTAATAGGACACATGGAAGCTTGAGATTGGCTCTGAGAACCTACAGTGCAACTAACATCGGCATGATGTGGTAGTAAGGTGGACACGTGGCAACCTCCTTTGGCATTTTTTGTGGCTAAATGGGGCAAATTAGAGTTACATGTGTCACCACTTAGAAGGTGCCATGTGGAGAAGTGAAAAGAGCATGAAGTCATCTATAAGATCGCTATATTGGAGGTTGAGGACCTTGTAAATCATGTGTAGATGTCACTAAAGAAAGCTATGATAAAATGGGTCTTTGATATTTAAAAGCATATATTCATGTGGAGATCCAATTAACCAAGGGCACAAAGTAGTTAACAAAGGAGTATTAGCCCCCAGTAGGAACAAAATGCCTTAACACTTAAAATCTAAGTCGCTAGTTATAGCATTGAGTTCCATGGAGGAGAAATGATAAGGAAATAAATGCGAAGGGGCTAAAGGCCAATAAGAAGCTAACGATTTCATATGGTCTGTTAATAAAAGTTATGATATGGAAGGTTTCCAATATAATACCACAATAGAGTATGAAGTCGGCAGCCACAAGTCTCAGTCCTATGAGAAATAAAATGCAAAAGGATCTAAGTGTCTAGGGGTTAATGATATCAATACTAAGCGATATCGCAACATCCCTCTTGTATCAGTTGCAATTTGTTGTGACTTTGATATGATAGTGCAAAGGTATATGGCAGATGGATGAGTTAGTAGCAAGGACCATGATCATGCAGACGTGTTGGTATTAGGATTAATAGTGTCTGTCAAAGATTGATGGATCAAGGAAGCAAGGACCATGACTTACAAAAAAGAGTGTTGATTTTTCCTAGAGGTTAGATAAGCCATCTTTGTGCTCTGATGCATGCCTCAGTGAGTTAACTAGATGTATGGGTCAAACACTGAAAAAATAATGCAAATCAGTTAACTTGGTTCATCGAGCTAGATGGATGTGAAAAACACTCTCAGACAAAGAAACGAGGACAACGGTCCATAAATAATCCATGCCAAAAAGTACAACTAAGTTGTGTGAAATAATGAATAAGCATGCAGAACCTCAATGATAGGAGATTTGCTCACAGAGAGGACGTGCCTAGTTGGAGTGTACAAGTGGACTGAGAATTAATTCTTAGCATGGAGAAATAGTCAAGTTCCCATTGCCATGTTTAATGTAGTGGCAGAGACCAAGTCAAAAGACATAGCAGAATGGAAGGTCCATGCTGAGGTACACTTGGGGTAGTGTGAATGATAGAGATAATTTTTAGCATAGACAACATTGTGTAATGTGTAACGGAGGAACAAAACAACAAATCCCAATTGAGTAATAGGGGGAACACAACGTAGTAGAGTGAGCCTTGTTGAGAGCTCATTTCTTAGAGAGAAGTGTTGTGTGTAAGGTTATGAGTACCATTTCTATAGAGATAAGTTGTAGAGTTCCTATGAAGAGGAAATACCCTAACAAATTCAGTGTCACTGTGAGAAAGGCAAAAGGTGCATTTGATGTGTGAAGAAGGAAGGGTGAGCCAGTGCTATTGTGTGTAAGTCTGAGAGGTCCTCGTGAATAGAAGAGGTTGAGAGCTTACTATATGTAGTTGAAGAGCAGACTGGAGAGAGGATTGCGTGGCCTCTCTATATTGCTGAGTGTTTTGAATAGAACAACGAGTTGCTACAGATCATTTAGAGGGCCGAGAATAATAATGATGCGAGGGGCTATCACATTTTGCAAATGTTGTTGATAAGAAGGATTGGGGGTTGGTGCCTCCTTCAAGTTGGTGCTTGAATAAATCCAAGGGGATGGAAGTTGGTTCTTGTAACAAATCCATGAAGTTGATGCTTCACATGGTATTTCTGGTAAGTTGGTCAGGTGGCTAAAAAAAGAGGGAGTTAGTGCTTCCTACTAGTGGGTGCTAGTACACAATCAAAGGGAGTCAGTGCTTCCTGTGAGTGGTGGCTCACAAAATAGATTGATGTAATAGAGTAGATGTTATTATTTTACATCAATAAAAATAACAAGATTTGGTGGTTTTTTCCTGAAATTGTTTCCACGTAAAAACTTGTGTGTCATGTGTATGATTCTCATGGTGTGTGTTTGTATGTTGATTTCATATTATTTCCATATTATACGTTGATGTTGATTGTATGGATAGTTTCCATGTTTGAATAAGAGAAGTAAATTGGCATAAATAATAGAAAATTACTTTAATATTGATTCACCCCCCTTCTCAGTATTAACGACAAACTCCTTTAGGAATAACTTAATTGCTAGAAGGAAATTCAAAGGGAACCAATGGTTAATCAAGTCTGGTTAATAATAGAGGGAGCTCCATTTTTAAATCGATCATACTATAATATTTAGAAGGTTAAAATGATAGCCTATTTAATGGTCTTGGATGTCGATATGTGGCTCTCCCTATTGAATGGAGAAAAGAGTGAGAAGAATGAAGAAGCCAAAAATATTATCATGAAAGGCCTATCTAAATGGATGTTGATAAAGTGAGGAATTGTGAGTCAACGAAGGAAGTGTTTAACACACTCTAACATATGTACACAAAAGTTAGCGATGTTTCCTAGAAGGTAAGCTACTGTTGTGTGATAAATGAAAAGAGACAGGTCCTTCGTTATCTAGATGTACAAGTGGATCACTTGAACATAGAGCTAGATATGCATCTAGTAATTTTAATGAAGATAGATCCACTTTAGTAGAAATAGGAAATGAGGAACCCTCAAAGGAATAAGAGAGATTCCATTTCTGCTCATCCATAGGAGAAAATGAGAATACCCCAAGTATGGATGAATAAAGGATAACCCTTAGACCCATGGAAGACTTCGTGGGCATAGAGACAACTTTATATCTCTGTGGTAAATCAGCTAGCACCTCTGATAGTGAAGAAAAGAATCTAGATAAAAGGATGTTTTGAAAAAGGTTGATCTCGGTTCTAAAGGAGATCAAGGACCTATCAAAAGAAAATATCAAGTAAGATGAGCAAATAGAACTCTATGAGCTTCAGAATGGGAATTCGAGAAAAAAAATATTTTTACTAAATTCTCAACAAGAAGAGGCTAGTAGACTGAATGGAATGTTAACTAATGAGCTAAGTGAGAAGGAAGCTTACTGTGAGAGAGTACAAAAGGGAGTAGTCTCATTGGGACATGACTTATAAAATTCAAATAAAGAGTTGTCTCAATATCAAAAGCTTGAGGAGAGAAAGAAAACCTTAGATGAGATGCTTGGAAAGAAAATATCCCCTCTCATCAAGGTTGGTTTGGTTTTCAAGGAAAAACGTAGCTTGAATAAGGCAAAGGCTGAAGGGTCATATTCCTAGGTAAAGGGAGTTTGAGGTTCGAACAAAAACAAACGAAAAGAGGTTGTTTGACAGCAAAAGATGAGAAGGCAACGATAGAAGGATAAGAAGCAACATCAATATTTTCAAAAGAATAAAGATAGGGAGATGCAAGAAAGAGTGCAAGGTAGTAATGCAGGTTTTCATGAATGGAACATGAAGAATGAGTAGTGGTCCTTTCATCAAGGACAAAGCCTTCAGAGAAAAGGTAACCTCTCTCATCAAAGGCATTTTTATTGGTATTATTTTTCTTGTAATAATTTTGGAAATAAAGCCATAGACTGTAGATGGCATGAAAGGAAACAAGATGTGCTGGATAGGACCTACCCAAGAATGCATAAAGAGGCCAGGAGAAGCCATCTTGACCATGTTAGGATTTATGATAAGAATGTTTTGAAGGACAGTAACTCCTCTACCCCATTATTAAGCCAAAAAAAATGCTAAAGTTGTGGAAATATTTGGCACAACAAAGAACACTGCAGATATGAAAAGAAATGGAAATCTTCTCAGAATATGCATGCAAATGTAGCATCTTGGGATTTAAAGAGAAATATGAAATGAGAAGGAAGAAATCAAAATAATGATCCTTCTACTCTTGTAGTAGACCCAACTGTAAGGTGAAACGACATCAAGAGGATTTGAGTGAGGAAAGAAGATTTGAAAGAGAAGTTTCCTCTAGCCATGTGAAGCCGAGAGAAGGCTCAAACATGGGAAAGAATAATCTGGGGAGTAATTATTCTTTCAAGAATCAACGTTGAACGTTTGGAAGAGGAAGGAGGATGATATGTGCAGGGGGATTATATTTTTTGTTTCTCTTCAGTGAAGGGAGAGAATGGCCTCAACGGTGGTCGAATAAGTGAGATGTAGGAAGCCAAAAGGAATGAAGAGAAAGGTGTGTCTAGTTGATGAGGTATGGTCATTATTTCTTGCTGATTAGAAGAACAAATTGGTTTATTTTGAATGTATAAAAATTTAAAAGGAGTGTAGCCAAGTTGAAGAATACACAACAATGCATTATGTTGTGGGAAGTAGAAGATGGGATGCAATAGAAGTGTGGAATGACAGGAAGTTCAAAATCAAGTCAGGTGAACATGATTAGTCCCCATGTAGAGGCAAGAAAGAAGTTGCATGAAATCTAAGAGAATTGGCTCAAGGGGAGCTGCATTGATAAGCAGTGGAAGGCAACATTTGTCAGTCTTAGAAAGGAATATTGCTAAGCAAATGAAGGTTGGTATTTTTTAAGCAGCGATATATATTTTTAGTTTTGAACTCAGGGGGAGCAGTGTTGACTATAAATATGATCAGGAGAAGTGAGCTTATAAGATTAAGCAACAACAACGGATAAGAGAAATTCAAAATGCATCATCATTAATTGGTACTTGTAGCAACAACAATATCATGATCAATTTAATTGGTATCCATTTTTATTTCTAACTCATATGAAATATGCATTGGTATGAGGAGTATTCCGCTAGCAGCCACAAGGTATTTGAGATTGAAAGCACAAAGAAAAGGCATTATATGTTTAGGAGAAGCATATCACATATTCCTAGTTTATGGAGAAGCAACAACCAGAGTCCCCTAAGAGATAGTTGTAGAGCAGAATGTACATCTCAAAGGTTAGACCTTGGTCTTCACATTCAGTGATTGCATGGGGAGAAAAAGGAAACTTGTAGCCGCTTCCCATTGATATCAAAGGGGAGAGAATTTGTGGAGAAGCAGTGATGGCTTGTGCAGAAGAGAGAAATCCATTGGTGGATCATGCAATAAAATGTGGATGTTGCATGAGGTTTGGCCATCAAATTGAAGAGAAGTATGAAGTGTTTCCATCAATGCCAAAGGGGGAGATTATTGGACAGTTGGAAATGCCTAGATGGCTAGTGGACTATTTAAGATATGTGCAAGGGTGTTGGAATTTATAAAAATATTCTTGCGGGGGGAGATGTGTTGAGAAGCTGGAATTTCATAACAGTTGGCAGGAGTGTTGGTGTTAATGTCAACTAGACTAGCATGGATAATTTTTGCAACAGATGTTGGTGGTGATGGCCCAGGAGGAATCGCATCATTGTTGTAGTGCTCTGTAGAGAATCATCATAGTAGCATGCTCATTAGAAAAGACATAAAATGATGAGTATTGTGTTGGTTTGGATGGAATCCCATGCTATACGCAGACTACATGTAGATAATCATAATAGTAGCAGGCTAACTGGAGAAGCCATAAAATGATGGCTATGGTGGTTGGGAGTTTAGGATTCCAAGCACAAGAAAGAGAGTCAATGAGCAAAGAGTGGGAGAGTTCTTTCATCCATCGTCAAGGTAATAGGAGAGCTCAAACCCTACATCGGACCTTCTCCATTGGGAAGTACTCTAAAATATATTTCCAACAATGTGTGGAAGTCTGAAAATGGCCTCCTAGGTCAAAAGTTATGGTCTATTTAAGTCAAAGTCTCGAATTCATAAGTAGGCCATATCAGAGAATCATAGTAGGCTATATTAGAGTTATGAGCACATCAAGACCTGATATGAGAACTCCAAAGAAAGATATATTAGATATTGGAATATCGCAACCTCGGAGGTTAGAGAATATCGGGATATCGGATGGTGAAGGTCATCAAAACATTAGCAGTTAATGCATATTAGATAGCGGGACCTCAGAGATTAGACTATCAGGGAATCAGAGTAGATTACATCGGAGGCTAGGATATCAGGATATGAAAAGCTATAGTTTATCAGTATATCATAAAGTTAAGGTCATCAGAACTTTGAAACTTCCTAACACTTAAAGTTACGATTTATCAAGTTGTCGATATTGATAAAATCACCTAGGGATATGCGGCAGGATCAAAAAAGGGCTTTGTTGAAACACCAAGTTGTGTCAGAACCCCCTTCTCTCTCCTCTAGTAGGACACATGGTAGCATGAGATTGGCTCCGAGAAGCTATAGTGACAATTGACATCAACATGACTTGGCAGTAAAGTGGACATGTGGTAGCTTGATTTGGCATTTTTAGTAGCCAAATGGGGAAACTCAGGGTGACATGTGTCACCATTTAGAAGGTGCCACGTGGATAAGTGACAAGAGCATGGAATCATCTCTAAGATAAATATATTGGATAAATGTATATTGGAGGTTGAGGACCTCGTAACTCCTGTGCAAATGTAACTCGAGAAAGTTACGATAAAAGCGTCTTTGGTATTTACAAGCATATGGTCATGTGAAGATCTAAGGAACCTGGGGCACAAAGTAGTTAACTAAGGAATATTGGCCTATGATAGAAACAAAAAGCATTAGCACTTAGAAGCTAATTCAATGGTTACAATGTCCAAGTCCATGGAGGAGAAATGATAAGGAGCTAAGCGTGAAGGGGCTAAAGGCCAATCGGAAGCTTGCAATTTCATAAGGTCTCTTCATAAAAGTTAAAATATAGAGGGGATCTGATATAATGCCATAGTGGACTATGAAGCTCACAGTCATAGGTCTCAGTATTATGAGAAAGAAAATGTCAAAGGAGATAAGGGTCAAGGGTCTAAGGATATCAGGACTAAGGGATACCATAACATCCCTATTGTAAGAGTTACGATATGTTATGACTCTGATATGGTAGTGGAAAGGTATATGGTAGGTGCATGAGTTCACAGCAAGGACCGTGATTGCTCAGAGGAGTTGGTGTCAATATTAATAGTGATTGTAAAATATTGTTGGGTCAAGGCACTAGGGATCACGACTTACAAAAAAGAGTGTTGAGTCATCCTTGAGGTGAGACAATCCATCTATGTGCTCCAATGCATGCCTTAGTGAGTTAAATGAATGAATGGGTTGGAAGCTGAAGAAAAAATACAAATCCGCATATTTGGTTCATGGAGTTAGATGGATCTGCATAAAGCTTTGAGATAAGGCAACGAGGATAATGGTCCATAGAGAATCCATGGAGAAGCACAACTAAGCTGTGTGAAACCATGAATAAGCATGGAGATTCTCAATGATAGGATATTTTTTCATAGAGAGGATGGTGCCTAGTTGGAGTGTGCAAGTGGACTGAGAATTACTTCTCAGTATGGAGAAATAGTCAAGTGCCCATTCTCATGTTTAGTGTAGTGGTAGATAACAACTTAGACGCAATGGTAGAATGAAAGAGCCATGTCTAGGTACACTTGTGGTGGTGTGAGTGATAGAGATGATGCTTAGTAGAGGAAACATTATGAAGTGTGCAACAAAGGAACAAAACAACATATCCAAGTTGAGAAATAGGGGGAACACAACATAGTAGATTGAACTTTGTGGAGAGCTCAATGCTAAGAGAGCGTTGTTGTGTGTAAGGCTAAGAGAGATAGTTATGCAAAGAAAAGATAGAGAGTGCCTATGTAGAGGAAATACCCCGAGAGAATCATCATCACTATGAGAAAGGTTGAAGGTGCATGTGTTCTGTGAAGAAGGTTGAGTGATCCAATGTTATTGTGTGTAACGCTGAGAGGGCCCGGTGAATAAAAGAGGTTGAGAGTTGATTGTATGTAGTTGAAGAGAAGAGTGTAGAGAGGATTGTGTAGCCTGTGTGTCTTGGTGAGTGTCATGAATGGAACAATTAGTTGCTGCATATCATACAGAGAGATGAGAATAATAGTGATGCAAGGGGCTGTCATGAGTGAATGTTGTTGATAAGAACAACAAGTTGTTGTAGAGGAATCAAAGTGCAAAGAGTGTTTCTTGGACTAAGGGTTGTGAAGAACATAGGTGATATTAGGTAGAGTAGTTGTCAAATTACATAGAACATTGATTTCCTTACTGAGTTTTCGTTGGAGCCTGCATACCGGAAGTTGATTCTTGCATGTCTAGTGGGTTCTGAAGAAGGCTTAGGGGTTGGTGCCTCCTGTAAGTTGGTTCTTGCATAAATCCAAGGAGCTGCAAGTTTGTGCTTGCAACAAATCCATGAAGTTGGTGCTTCTAGTAAGTTAGACAAGTGTCTACAAAAAGAGGGAGTTGGTTGTTCCTGCTAGTGGGTGCTAGCCAAAAATAAAAGGGAGTGAGATATTCTTGTAAGTGGTGGCTCACAAAATAGATTGATGTAATAGGGTAGGTCCTCTTATTTTACATCAATAACAACAACAAGCTTTGGTGGTTTTTTTTTTTTTTTTTTTTTTTTTTTTTTTTTTTTTTTTTTTTTTTTTTTTTTTTTTTTTTTTTTGTGTCTTATGTGTATGATTCTCATGGTGTGTGCCTATATGTTGATTTCATATTGCTGCCATATTATATGTTGCTGCTAATTATATGGATGGTTTCCAAGTTTGATTAGGAAAAATAAATTTGCATAAATAATTGAAAATTAGCCTTAATACCGATTCACCCCACCCTATGAGTATTCATATTGTTTCCAACAATTTTAATATATCAATATAAAAATAGTTTATTACCATTTTTAGGAATATTATGAAAATCCCAAATGAGCAACAAATTGATATGCGAAACATGCCGAAAGGAATGTCCAAAAAAGCATATATGGAGATCATCAAATAAATGTACATAATTGCATCATAGGAGGACTGATATCAACAACAATGCGCTCCGAATGTATGTAATCGTGATTGAATTTATACATATAAAAACAAATTAGCATTAAATATTAATTTTGAAGTATGTTCATGCATAAAAGAAAACAAAATGGAACTCATTCAACAAATAAAACATGGTGACAAGGAAAAAAATGATTGACTTCAAAGTTTGTGAGTAATTCTTAATATTTTCTTATAACAACTCAAAGTTTATTTTTGTATATTTTAGTTTGTTTTACATCGACCATCCTTGAAAGTGTTTAAAAATGTACTAACATAAAAACAATATCCATCGAAAGTATTGATTAAGATTGGCTTAAATATGGGTTGCGAGTATATGTTGGCATATGAAAAAATAATTGTTGAATTTGTAAGTATATATGTTGTTTTACTTCTTTGAGTTTATAATTAATAGAACAAAAAAATACTTTATGTTGAATCTATGATTTTTAATGAGGTTTAAAACATGCAAGAAATAAATAATGGAACTATGCCAACAAAATACTTGTTGCAACAAGGCATGAGACTTGGTTTTGAAACCATGTGAACAGTTTATGAGTCACTCCATTCTATGGTACATTGTTATTTGATTTACATTGATGTATATTATTTATTTTTAATTTTCATTATTCTCACCAATGTAGATACACTCATTACACTTTATTTTTATGTTTTCATATGGAACAAAATCAAGAAAATGAAAACAATTGATATAATCAACAAAACATTCATCCAAATAGCCGAAGTCATCGAAGTATATTGCACACTAAAAACATTTCTAACGAAGAATGATAATGTATTTGGATATCATTGCAACCTGTTGTATTTTTTGAAATAATTATCTATAAAAATTAAACATTTTGTTTAATGTAATGGGCGTAATGTCCCAATTGAAAGACAAGGGGTTACCAATAAAATTCTCATTTTGTATGAGAAAGAACCTCTTATTGATATATAATAAAACAAATTTTAATTTATTCTATTGTGTTATCCAATGTCGCTATGAAATGTTACACGACTGATTAAATATATGGATGATTAAATATTATAATGAAGAGATGTAAAATACGATAATATAAAAATTAATCCAAAAATCATATAAAAATTCACTAATCAAATTTTAATATTATAAGATATATGTTGAATTTTTTATGGATAACGTATTTAAAAAATTACAATAATTTCACTGACACAAGACGACGTTTCAAAAAAAAGAGAGAAAATCTTATATAAAAAGCCAGCGCGTCGATAACATAAAAATCCAGTAGTGCGTTATGTTATATCACACCACCATGACAAAATCCTTTTGCATGATCGGTTCCTTTTCAAAAAATGACAACAGTGGGGCGTTTACTTCTTCAAGCACCAATATTATTGCAATTAACACCTTGGTCCATTGTAATTCTTAATGTACCAGTTCTTTCATAGAACTAACACCTCAGTCGTACAAAGTATTACTTCCAACCCTGGTGTATTATTAAAATTAATATCACTGGTCCTTTTATATCACTAATGCACTAGTGCATTTATACAAATAATACGGATTGACGCTGTGAGTTTAAGCAAAAGCACCAAGACTATAATTATTTTTTGTGTGCCCTGGTGTCGTTCCTTAAAAGAATGCCTCGACGCATTTTTTGATAGATAAGCACCGAGGTGGTATACATTTCAAGATCTGGTGATATTTTCATTCAATTCCTCGGTTCTTTTAGTTATGTATGTATCCCAATGCTTTTATATATGTATCACACCAGTGCTACTTGTTCCATGAATCACACCTCAAAACAAAATCCAGTAAAACCCCTGACCACCCAAACTTTTTTAGTTCTGATGAATTTCCATTATGATATCCACTAAAACATCTGCTATCACAAACATATGTTTTAGAGGATAATTTTTTGAATTTTTTTTGTGAATTTTATAGCACTTAAAACCTGTGTTATAATCTCTGCTAGAAGGTAGTTTCCTTGTAGTGAATCATGATGGTTTCGTAATCACAACAACCAAAACGGGATCCTTTCCCTTCAAAATGAATGATTTTATTTTCAAGAAATACCATTAATTAAAAAAATAATGCTCAATTAGTAATCATAAACATTTACATCTACAAAATTATTCAAGTTTTAGTTTCAGTCTTTTAACCATTGCTCAATTTAAAAAAAAAGGAAAAAAAGTGTCTTTATGACACTTATTGTCACTTTCCAACACTCTTGGAAACCATGGCCACTTCACGTAATAATTTAATTCTAGGTGGTTTATCAACTATGGCAAGAACTCTAAAATTATTTTATCAACCTGACATGAAGCACCTTGGGTGGCTTATCAGTCTACTTAGGAAGCACCTCATGGTGTATGACCAACAAATCTAGTTAGTATTTCTCAATCACATTATCATTATTTTATCACACAATTTTTAACTAGTTGTTAATCACAATATTTTCAACTATCAGTCATTTACCCTAGTACCTATGCAAGTCAATAAAGAGCAAACAATTATCTAATCACATAAATCATCAAAATAGTTATAAACGAACAAAGTGCATATTGTCTTATCCCTTGCTAAAGAAAATCAAAACCTTACTATAATCAACTCCTGGAAATACAATAGAGGCCACCGTTGAACTGAAGTTCTAGTATTTATTCTCTACGTACTAGGCGCCTTTCATGCCAGGAAAATAATCAGAAATATTTCAAATATTTACACCTCCTCAACCCAAGAAACGTCTTTCTAGATTATGCTACAATTCTAGTATTTATCTCCCATTTGAACCTTTAATTTAGACTATATTTGTCTCCCACAATATATTTCATACATCATCCACCCATGACATTTATCTCTAGTCATGTTAGCTTTTGGTTGTCTTCGATCCATGGCATTTATCTCCAATTATGTTAGCTTTTGGTGGTCAAATGAACAAAACAAGGTCATCCCTTTCGGGAAAATGAAAGATTTTTCCTATCCCTTCGTGGGCCATAACTATTTTTTCACTATTTCCTGGTAGTTATGAATCCAACCTCTTGTGTGATTGCTCCTTTGATATTACCAATAATAATAGTAAATAAAACACTTTCAATTTATCAACAAAATAAATATTTAGTTTCTCATAAAGAAGATTTATTTTTCCCTTTTTCTCTTAGAAAATCATAGCAGTCAATTTAAACATATTTATCACTTTCGTTGATGCCATTTCTTAATTTGAATTTGAAAACATAAAAACGAAGATTATAATTCAATTCCCACTATCATCAAATGTGTCCTTGAAGCATTTTAACTATCACTTATGATTACTACCAGCACATGATTCCTTGAAAAGTTTCAAGCCCTACTATCTAAGAGTCCTCATAGTTTTTTCCTTCAATTATCGCATCCCCATAAATTCAACAATTCATAGGAATCATGATTCATATCTTATGTCAAATGGTGGTGTTATTTTCAAGTTTCCCACATAATAATCAACATGTATTTTATAAAAAACATCAGTACATCTTTTATGTACAATAAAAATTATACCTTCACATTTCAATCATAAATCACATTTCAACCTTTTACCAGTCATTGGTTCTTATAATCCATGCTTCTAGAATCTTAGTGATGTCATTATGATACCATTAAGATACCCCTACTTAGTTATACTAGCACATCAATCACAACTGCTTTTCGTAAAACCATACTTTTCCCAAAATCATGTTATTCACAAATGATCTTGTCAAATATATTAAAAATATATTTCAATTTTCACATGCATCAATGTTTCTCAATACTTAAGAAAGTAAGAAGTCACTTGTCCTGTTACTTTTTCATAAACCATTTCCATGCATTAGGAGTAAGCATAGAAAATTAGGATACCCCTCCCAAACTATATATAAGAAAAATAAAACAAAGTTTCCATGAAGATGTTTTCCACAATAAAAATTGAGGAAAACATGACCTTCTAAAAGATATAACCATTATAATCTAACAATGACATTGATGACAGTTCTAATTCATGCGAAATGACATTTCACGGATATGTGTTCAATTATGAGTCATTATTTAGCATTAATAATTTAAATTCACTCACATGAACTTTTTTGGTCAATAAAATTAGTAATGCCAACTCATTCAAATTTCCATCCAAATTATAATTGTTTGGATGGAAACCTCAAAGATTGCTACTTCTAGCAAGTTCACTGAAGATTCTTATTTTCCGGTTCTCATCTTCATAAAACATATTTACATAAGATGTTCCTCAACACGAGACATGTTAGTGATGTTTTAAGGGCTATGTGTTAACAACAAAATCAAGTTGTCAGTTTAAATTTTGTTCTGTATATTTATTCCTGTTCAAGTTATAAATCTCGAGCCCTGTGTTGCAAATATACAGATCAAGTAATATGTTTATGGTACGGGGGCAGATAGGTTGAGACTATAACAAAGCATCAATTAATATTCAAAGCTTCCAACGACCGATCTCCATCTCCTTCATCTGCTCTGAGTTATGTCGCAGAAGTCCTTTGTTAGTCAAGGAAAATTTTAAATTGAGATCGACGTTGCACTATGAGTACTTGGGATGCTTCATTCAACGGGGATCAAGAATAGTAGTTGCTTGGCTATAAATTGATTTGAGGGCAAGAATTGAACTGTGGTACAAGTCAGAAAAGCTTCGTGATCTTTTCACTTGTTGACGGTTAAATTCAAACCTGTTCTTCCATGCTACATTGTGCCATTGCAGGTTCGAGGTTCTCTTATTTGTAGGCTCAAGAGATACTGGAAAAGTTGGTTTCAAACACATTTGTAGATCAGTCATAGTTGCCTGTTGTGGATGAATTTATGAGAACAAACTTATCCTTATTACTGTGCAAACTCGCGATTGTTCCAGGTTCCTTTATCAATACAACACTTCTTTGCTTCCTTGATTCATTTGCTGTATATTTATAAAGGATATTGCTGTGTACTGTACGTGGATATTACTTTTCTGCATTAAGTAATAATTGTGATCAGTTTTTAAGTGACATTGAAGAAAAATGGCCAGAATCTTTGAAGTATTAGAGTTCATGAAAACTCTTATACAATCTACTGTTGATGACACATTAGAAATTAGGAAAGGATCTCTTTCAGAAATTTAGACATGTCTACAAAATCCACAGGAAAATATTGATTTTTCGCAACTTGAATCACAGCTACAGCAAGAAGAGCTACATCAAAATAGACATCATTCTGAACCTGTTTTTGTTCAGAAGATTGAAACAGACTCCCATAAACAGCGAGACAATAATGTTATAGTGCATTTAGATAAAGCAGTTGTTGTACATGCAGATGCAGAAGTTCAGTCTGCACTTCCCAAGCCCATCATCAGACCTTGGGAACAGCTTGTCCACAACAAGCACAAAACCGGTCTTAGATATGAGAAGGACTTGTCCTTTCATATTCCAGACTACTCAAAACCCATTCAGTTTCAGAGTGCTGGATTCGTTCATGACAGTTCAGAATCAGCTGTTCCAAACTCTGCTCCTCTTCCACAGCAACAACAACAACAACAGATCATCAAATTCCAACACTGTGACCGAGTTGGCCATCTGAAAGATCACTGTTTTGATCTTCATCCATGTAAGCACTGTCATAAAACCAGTCATTCTTCAAACAGATGCTTCAAAAACAAACGTCCTACAAGAACAAAGATTCATCTAGGATGGATCGCTTCTTAGCAATGGGCATCAACAGCCAAGAAGATATTCCAAACACATGTTAGAACTTGTTCCAGAATATTGAACAGTCTTGCAGTTGAGTTTTCTCCATCTTCTCACCTTGTATCTGATAGGGGGGGAAATGATGGTCATTTACAAGCTTCAAAGCCACATCAAGCGAGCCTGAGCCACAACCTGCCACACCAGTTTCAGAGTTGTAGCCATAGACACAGATGTCCGTGAACATGCCTTCAGTAGGAAATCTGGAACACTTCCTCTAGCAGAAGACTTCAACTTCTTGCCAGTTTTGGAAGATTTCCGGAGACAAAATTGAGAACACTTCCTCTAGCAGAAGACTCCAGCTTCTTGCCAGTTTTGGAAGAGTTCCAGGAATTGCATTAAGCATTCCAGAGTTGTTGGTCATCCTTAAACCATCACAGGTTGAAACTTCCCTTTTCAGGTTGAAGTTTTACTTTTTATGCGGGGTGAGACCTCCCTTTTATGGTTGAAGGTTTCCCTCTTTAAAACAATAGGATCACTTCCTCTAGCAGAAAACTTCAGTTTCTTGCCAGTTTTGGGAGAGTTCCGGGAACTGCACTAAGCGTTCCAGTGTTGGTGGCCATCCTTAAACCACCGCCCTTTATACCAACATTTCATAGAGCACATTCAGCCTAGCGCTGCCATGCATTTTTGCACATTTTGTATTACAACTCTCTTCTTGGACTCATACATAACCCTTCGGATTAAGGAGGAGAATGTTGGACATCTAATCCTAAATGGGTTAGTGTGGAAGCTGAATAGACTAAGGAGTCCAAGAGACCTTGGGATGTGAATCCCAACGGTCACCACATGTACTATAAATGCATATCTATTGTTAATAAAAATTGTATTGCATGTTTTATCTTTCACATCTCTCTTGCTGTCCATGAGTGTTTAACAAATATCACACAAGAATTCCAAATAGAAATCATCAACAAATTAAGAAAGAATTAGTGAAGTATAATGGTAAGGACCATAGAGGAGCAATCATTTGGGTCAACAAAATGGAAGGGGTTTTTGAATCAAACTTCTTCTTAGGTGAAAGAGAAAAGATAATGACAACTTCCAACAATTTAGAAGGGGAAACTTACGATTGGTCCCTATGGTGGACAAAAAAATGGGATGTTCATTCACTTCATTGGCAAACCTTTACGATTGCCTTATTAAAAAGGTTTTATGATGAAGAAGACGATGATTTGTACAACAAATTTATATATCTTATACAAAAGGGAAACGCAAACAACTATTCAAACGAATGGGAAGTTTTGGCAACTAGATACAATGGATTTACAGATGAACAATTGGTAAAATTGTACATCGTAGACTAAAAGATTATATATGTAGTGAAATAAAACTATGGAATTCTACAATTGAGGATGCTAGGCACACAACAAAATTGATCGAACGAAAGAACAAGTTCAATAAGCCATCTTTTATAAGTCTAGAAAAACCACAGAGATACTCGAATGAAAGGTTAAAAAAGGTACCCCACAGATAATCATGACAAGTATATATGGTATACCTACTCCCTTAAGAGAAGAAGAGAACAACACTAGGGCTTGTTGTCGCCCAAAGTGTACACCTAACGTACAACACTCAAAGTAGGGGTTGTCACCTATTCCTCATTCACTCCATTTGAGCTATCTCCTAGACAAGCTAAGGGGGGTAGTCCCTAAAGGATGAAACCTAAGGAGAACTTGTTGGCACAACAATTTCTAGGAGTTTTCAGACAAGACAATTGCTTCTCTAGACAATTTGGTTTAAGATTAAAATTAGCAAGTGGAATTATTAATGAGCAATGTATATGTCAACAAGATGGATTTAATTAAATCAATAAGACACTTAAAATGATAAAGAGGGAGAGACTAGTGCCTTAATAACAATGCTCAAATATGAATTAAAGTACTTGCTCAAAGTAATTATATCCCAAGTTACAAGATAAGCAATGTTGCAAGACAAGGTTAGTACGAGAGATCAAAAGATTACAACAATTGGATGTATGATTAATAAGAGATAAGCTTGCAATAAATAAGATTTTGTTGACACCTAATCATCAGGATTGGGTGAATAACTGAAATTGATATAAATAAATAATAAATAATATGAATAGTCACTGGGAGATGAAATGAACAGTTTCTCCCTCATGTATATAATAAAGACCAGCGTGAATGAAAATCAACGAATTGTTTTTGAGGAGTTACTGCCTGGTCTGACTTGGTATCAAAACCAGTGCCATTTTTGGCTTCTATCTGCCATTATAACTCCCTTCTGTCATTTCTTCAGAAATTTGTCAGTTTGCCCTGCATTTTTCTACCAATTTTGTAACCTCCCATGCTCCTCTGACATAGTCCGATAACGTTGCTCTGCTACATTGCTCGAATTGTGTTAAGACTGTGAATTTGGAGCGTTCGCTGCATTGTAATGAATGTGAGACCGTGCGCTGTGTGCTCAGAGGTCTGCGTGTAAATGTCCTAGCATGCATTGAGGGTAGTTGTTTCAAGCTTGAAGATGTTGAAGCCGTAGAAACCTGCATTAAATTTGGAAACCGTTGAATGGTACGCTGGCACTGTCCCACTGCTCCATTATATTGCGAGTTGTTTTTTTAATGGCGGTGCGTTGAAGTGAAAACTGTTCAAGCTGATTTATTAAAGAATTAACTTGGTATGTTGAAGTGAATACTGTTCAAGAATTCATATAACGCTCTAAATCTTCTCCAATTTATATGTGGTTGAATACGATGTTATTGTTGGAGAGATCTATAGTTGTGTCTCGTTGATGTCATTGTTGGAGTGATCTATACCATGCTGTTGGTCTCCCAATACACTGCTGGCCTTCATATCATATCACCCTCCCTCCATACATTTCTCTCTCCACGCTGTTGGCCTCCATATCATATCACTCCCTCTCAATACGCTGCGTTTGGCATTTTGGTATTACACTGCTGCTAGTGTTCCATTATCGGGATTGAGACCTCTGTTGATCCCAACAATACGCATTGGTAATACTACCTCCATATCCCCTCGGCATCACGCCTATCTGCTCTACTATGCATTGTAACCATTGCCAATGGAGCAGTGCTTGGTACCAAAACCGAGACCTTGTTCTGGTGTATGATTCACAACGGCCAGGCAAACGTCTAAAGCAGTGGTATCCATGGTGCATGTGTTGAGAAAATACCTCATTAAAAATCAGTTGAAATCTTTTACATGTTGAGCCATATGTGATCGATATATAATGGGCATATAATATATGAAGTGCACGTCAACTTTAGAAAATTTTCTATCAGCAGAAGTATTTTTTTCTATCAGTAAAAGTATTTATTTTTCTATCAGCAGAAGTATTTTTTGTCTATCAGTAGAAGTATTTTCACAGCATTTAGATTTTACAATGCAATCAATTATATCCATTATGGGAATAATTCTCACTGGCAAGGAGAACTATCATGAGTGGTCTCGGATGATAAAACACACCTTCATTTTCAATGAGTTGTCGAAAGAAGTGTGTATTGGAGACGGAAACAGAGCCAGAACAATCTACCTCAGACAAAGAGTTCGCCATTTGGGAAAATAAGCGCAACAAAGCCTATGCATTAATTGCAGCATCTGTAAGTGAAGAAGTAAGTCGCCATATTTCGCCATTTTCAACTGCTTTCAAAGCCTTACAAACGCTGAAAGAACTCTATGACTCACATTCTACACTTGAAGTTGTTCAACTCATGATTAAACTCTTCACTCTTAAATCACAAAATAATGATTCTCTTGCTCTTGCATCTGAAGTAAAATCTATAATGCATGATATCAAAGCCATTAAGGTTGAATTGGATATTCCTATAATCACTTTTCTCAAGGCACTTTATCCTACTTACTCCAATTATCTTGAGTCATTTCAAGCAAATGGAAATCTCAAAGATATTACCTTTGACTCTCTTGTGAAAAAATTTGCTGAAAGAGAGAAAGCTTTTGGAAAGAAGACAACCCCTGAATCTTTTGAAGACACTGTGTGCCTTGCTCATAAAGAAAAGAATCTTGCCCAAGATTCTTCCAGAGGAAGAGGTGGTCGAAGAAGAAGAGGAAGATATTTCAGAGGCAGGGGGCAGACACTCTCAAGGATAAAAGTCATATTTGCACTGCATATGCTGCAAAAGAAATGGATCACATGATGCCTCCACATGCAAGTTACCTTGGGACAAAATTGAGCAGCAAAGAAAGCAACCCAAAGGTAAAACTAAAGACAGAGACAAAGGTAAAGCACCTGAATCTGCGCATTATGTTGTGGCACAATGTAATATCGGAGTAAATGAAGACTTATTTAATGCTTCACTTGCTTCTTGGAAAAATGATTGGTTGCTTGATTCAAGAGCAACTTGCCACATGACTCATAGAAAAGATTTTTTTGAAGAATTTACTGACAATGTTGATGGAGCAGTATACTTTGTAGACCAATCACAAATCAATCCATCAGGGCTTGGCACAGTCAGGCTTAAATTTCCTGGTCTTCCAGACTTTCTTCTGCATCATGTTTTATATCTCCCACAGGGAAGAGAAACTTGCTGTCCTTGGTCCACATCCGCTAGCAAGGTCGCTCCATTCATATGTTTGATGGCAAGCTTGAGGTGAGAAAAACATCTGACCACTCACTTGTCATGAGGGGGATAGAGGAAGAAAGGCTTCTCAAATTGCAGGGTACCTCTGCTCGTGCACAACATTTATCATACAACTCTCATTATGAAGAAGGTACACTCCCATCAAGTTTATTATGGCATGCTAGATTTGGACATTTGAACTATGACATCCTCCGCTTGTTGAAGAAAAATGGTGTTGCTGGTTTGACTACAATCCCTAGGAAATTTAAGCAATGTGATGCTTGTATTTTAAGAAAGCATAACAAACAGTGTTTTCATGATTCACATTCAAGAGCACATAGAAAACTTGCACTGATTCATTCAGATTTATGTGGTCCAATGCCTGTTCCTTCTGCAAATGAAAATAAATATATGATGATATTTATTGATGACTACACCAGAATGTGTTGGGTTTATTTATTGAAGAACAAATCTGATGCTTTTCAAACATTCAAGAACATGGATTGAAAATGATGCACAATCTCATATTGGCTTTATTCGAATTGATAATGGAAAATAATACACTTCAAATGAATTTGAAAACTATCTTCGCCAACATGGGATCAAACATCAAACCACTATGCCTTATAATTCCCAACAGAACGGTGTAGCTGAAAGAATGAATAGGACAATCTTAAATATGGTACGCTCCATGATGTTTTTCAAAAATTTTAAGTTGATGTTTTGGGCTAACACAGTTCTATGTGTTGTATATATAAAGAATAGATGTCCATCTAATGCTATCAGAAACAAGACTCCCTATGAAATGTGGTATGGGCATGTTCCTTTGGTAAAGCATCTCAGGGTCTTTGGTTCCACTGTTATGCCTTGATACCAAAGGTACATAGAAACAAATTTGGTGCAAGAAGTCATAAGTGTATCTTCCTGGGGTATTCAAACACCTCCAAAGCATACCGTCTTTATGATGAAGTCAATAAAAAGTTTGTTGTATCTAGAGATGTAATCTTTCTTGAATCATCCAAAACTGACAATGTTGTTGAGCGACAACTTGATTGCTTGGATAGATTCGCAAATGCAAAATCATTTCAAGAATTTGATAATCAGATTCCACATCTTGAAGGGGGGATTCCTATACTAGATCAACATGTGAAATCTTCTTCTGAAGAACTCTCTTCTCCACATGAAACTCCAACAACGAATGATACCTTAATTGATGTGATTGATAGAATTGGGAGACTCAATCTTGTTTCAGTCCCAACTCAATCAATAGAGTAGTCTGGACCATCTGAGAAAGGTCCTCCAAAGTGGCTGAAAAATACACTTGAAAGTGTTCACCCTGATGAGGTTGGAAAGACATGAACGAGAAATTCAAACCGGCAAAATGGAGGTGATGTAGATGACTCTGATTCACCTGTTGATATGGATGTTTCTTATGATTGTGAATTGAATTTTTCTACAGATTTCGAACCAACTTTCTTCAAAGAAGCTTCTTCTCATGATGAATGGAAAGAAGCGATGCAAAAGGAGTATGATGCCCTGATAAAGAATGGCACTTGGAAGCTGGTTGATCTTCCATTAGGAACCAAACCAATTGGCTGCAAGTGGGTCTACAAGAACAAGTATAAAGCAGATGGCTCACTGGACAAGCACAAAGCCAGGTTTGTGGCAAAAGGTTTTGCACAGGAGGAAGGGGTCAATTATGAGGAGACTTTTGCCCCCACAGCAAAATGGGCTACCATTTGAACACTCTTTTCCCTAGCAGCTCAGAACGGTTGGAAAGTCCATCAAATGGATGTAAAAACTGCTTTCTTGAATGGAGATCTAAAAGAGAATGTTTTTATGTCCCAGCCTGAAGGATTTGCTGTGAAAGGACAAAACATAAAGTATGAAAACTTGTGAAATCCTTGTATGGCCTCAAACAAGCATCATGAGCTTGGTATGAAAAACTAACTGAGCATCTTTTGAAACTCAATTTCAAACATTATGATCTTGATAATGCAACTTTATTTGTCAAGAAAGTTGGCAAAACAATTGTATATCTTGTGGTATATGTAGATGATCTTTTGATGACAGGGAACAATGAAAGCTACATTGCATCCATAAAGAAGGAATTGAAGAAAGGTTTTGAAATCACTGATTTGGGCTATGTTCATTACTATCTTGGTATTGAAGTAACTTAACATCCGAAGTCCATATTCATTTCCCAAAAGAAGTACATTGAAGATCTGTTGAACAGGTTTGGAATGACAAAATGCAATCCTCTTACTACTCTAATGGAACAAAATTTAAAGCTCACATCCATTGAAGGAAAAGAATTTGAGGATGCAACAAAGTATAGAGAACTTGTAGGAAGTCTCAACTACCTAACTACTACCAGACCAAACATTTCGTTTGTTGTTGGAATCCTCTCCAAGTTTATGCAAAAGCCTTTTGAGGGACATTGGTCTGCTGCAAAAAGAGTTCTAAGGTACTTGAAGGGAACTCAAAACTCTGGAATCAAGTATACACAGATGGACGACTTCAGCTTGATTGGATACTCTGATTCAAACTTCGATGGAGACAAAGAAACTGGGGTATCTACTTCAGGTTATGCCATGAGTCTTGGATCAGGAGTTGTCTCCTGGAGATCACGCAAACAATTAGTTCCAACAGATTCCACAATAGAGGTAGAATATGTGGTAGCAGCTGAGGCAACAAAAGAAATTTTGTGGCTCTGGAAAATTCTTGAAAATTTGCAGGTAAAACAAGTACAATTGACTTCACTCATGATTGACAATACCTCGGCAATAAAATTGGCCAAGAACCTAAAGTTCCATGAATGAACGAAGCACATCAATACTAAATATCATCTGATTCAACATCATGTTGAGGCCAAAACAATCTATCTCCGCCATTGTTCTACTAATGAGCAAATTGCACACATCTTCACCAAAGCGCTTGGAAGTGAAAAGCTTGAAAGATTCAGAATGATGCTTGGACTCATCAACATCCCTTCAGATTAAGGGGGGAATGTTTACACCTAATCATCATGATTGCGTGAATAACTGAAATTGATGTAAATAAATAATAAAGAATATGAATAGTCTTTGGGAGATGAAATGAACAGTCTCTCCCTCATGTATATAATAAAGACCAACCTAAATGAAAATCAACGAATTGTTTTTGAGGAGTTACTGCTTGGTCTGACAGATTTGTACTTCAAGTAAAATGATATTCAAGAAACAATAGAGTTGAGAAAGATAAGTAAAACAATATAAGATTCACAAGCTAAAGATGAGCTCATAATACCAATTACAATAACCAATTGAAATGCACAATGATGAATGCAAGATCTACCTCTATGAGATGCAAGATTTTGGTTAATTTTAATTATATGTCTATTCTAAGGTGAAGTCCATTTCCTCAAGTATAAAAGCAAGTCTTAGAACAAGGTTTTTGGGAGAACTGTTGGGGAAGGAGGCTAAGGCCTCATTAATGATACCTACCCAGGAGTTATAGCAACCTAAGTGCCTCCGTTCCCACAAGGGTCTCAGCCATAAGAGAACTACAAGGTCACTCGTTTTAACCTTTGTTTAATGGTGAAGCTTCTCAAATTGGAAATTAATAAGGTTGTCACTTGGAGGTAAAGTTTAAGATGAAAATTAGATCTAGGATGCAAATGCAAATGTTCCAATGAGATTTAATTATAACAAGATGCTTCAATAGAAGAAAGAGTCAATTCATTGATAATTAAAATTCACTTGTGAGCACAAAATGATTAGCTTACAACAATGATTAGTGAAGCACTTTAAAAGTTAATGAAACAATAGAAATGCAATTATATTATATGTTAGAGAAATCTCCCAAATGCCTTTAATAATAAACACTTCTTAAGATGTCTTTACTTATATTAGACAATGGAAACAAGTAAAGTTTTATAATGAAATAATATGTGGATGATGGCAAATGAGATTGCTAACAAGATTAGAAAGAGACTACTTAAAATCTCCAACTTGTAAATGAAACCAAAGACAAGAACGATTCCAAATGCAATAGATCAATTAGCTAATGAATGCAACTATAAGAGTTTAGATCTAAACTATGAAATAATGAAACTACCAATACAAGAGAAACAAGCTAGTAATCTAGATCTAAGAGAAGAGGAAAAGAGAAAAAGGATGCCTTCCTCTTGTGTAAGGAGGTGGGATACCATGGGATAGAGATCCCAAGCTCCCTGAAGAACAATATTTGATTATTATATTACAAGAGAAGAAGTCCTTTTGACAAAGGGAAAGAACTCTTCAATCTCAACGAGGGTTACAATGATGAAAGAGAATTTCACAACCCAACCTACTTAAAATGCAAGGTGAATCAGACCAACTATCAATTATAACTCAAGACCCCTCAAACAAGGCTGATCCAACCCTCAAGGGCATTTGACCTTCAACAAAAATGATTCCAGTCACAAGAGAGCCCACGACTAGAGGAGAAAAGCCTCCAAAACCTTATGGTTGACCCACATAATTAATGAAAAAAATGTATTCAAAATTTATTGAAATTTTTTATGATGATTCTCTTATGTTCAAGGCTCAAATTCTCTTCAAAAAATTTCATCTCCTTCAATACTGTCAAACCCTTTCTCCGAACAAGAAAAAGAGTCCTTGGCCTAGAGGAAATAGGCAAAAAATGTACATAACTTCCTTAACTTTTTTTGCAAATGATGTCAAGCCTTTGAAATCAATTTCTATGCCCAAATATGTGATGAAAACCTATTTTTTTTTTCGTTGAAGCACTTGTAAGAGATAAGGGTTAGCAAACAAAATTTAATGGCAAAATAAATGAATTCGTAGAGGCTTGCGGTCAAGGGAAAAGAGGCCTATAATGTCTGCGACCCATAAGAAAGAGCCTTAAAATTATACAAGCTACAAAAAATGATATCAAACCCCTTTTTGATGCCAAAAGTAACCCTTCAAGGCTAGCGACTAGCCCTAGATTGAGATATGAAGCAAATAGATAACCAAAACCCTAAGCGAACCCATTAAAACATTTGCAAATTTTTTAATAGAGGCAAAATTCCTTGAGAAATTCGGTCTTGAGGAAAAGAAACTCTCAAAACCCTTGTGGCCCTCCAGAAAGGGCTAGACGACCCTAAAAAATAATTCGTTGACCTACAAAGCCCTAGTCGTCTAGGTTAGGAGGATAATACTAGCTTTCAAAATTGAAATTCTTCAAAATTTTGATGGGATCAAACTTGAAAACAATATATACAAATAAATCCAAGCCCAAATCAATGCCTTCCTTTAGATCTGCAATAGAAACTCAAGGAAAACCCAACAAGTAATATTTAAATAGATGGAAATATATACACAAGATCTATTCACAAATTTAATAGTACAAGCTCTTTAAGTAGCAAATCTATTTATCAAAGTTCTAAAATAATTTTGAAAATATTTTAAATTTAGATCTAGAGAAAATGGTAAGGAAAACCCCTTCTCTTATTCGGATTATAAGTCTTCAAGTGACCCACTCTGGGTTCTTCAGCGTATATGCTTGGTTAGTTGGTTAATTCAACCGAGATGTTCCCCAAGTATCCAAGATCCGATCAACAAAAATATTTCTACACACTTGAAAGATAATTGTTAGATCCACATAGATTTGGATAACACAATGATAAAGTAGTCTTAAGGGTTTAACCGAAAACCAATAGATCTACTCCACCTAGTGTGTTTCTCCAAATCTAAACAATAATGCAAGGAAAATATACACCAATGAATCTTCAAGAGCTAATATAAATAACAATATGAAGCACTAGTATAATATTAAACACAAGAGATTAGAGAGATTATACCATATCACTGAAGAATAACACCATAATTTTGCCCCAAAGACTTTTATTATATGCTCAGAAAAATATTACAATGATAACAGAGCTCCCCTTGACCAAGAGCTCAAGATTACATGATGATGTAACGAGGAGCTTAAATATTCCTTATATAGAACAATGAGAGCATGATAGCCTCCAAGTGGAAAAATAACTAGTTGGACTTGATCCTTGTCACAAAAGTTTGAACCATTGATTAGCATTACACAAGTCTCTAGAAAAATTCGACTTAATGGATGTGCTGTATGAACCAATCTTTGACTTTTGGGTGGTTTTGGACTAGTGGAAAATCTTTAAAAATAATTTTCTTGGAATTCCCTCATTCAAAATAACCATCTGAACCAAAAAATTTGATTCCCTTAAGGGAATATTTTTCTTTCTGGCCCAACGAATTTTTGTTGTTCTTTTTTGCCTTGGAAATGAGACTTTCAATTTGATCCCATTTTTGGAAAATGTGCATTCCCTTTTTAATTATTTTTCCACTTGGAGAGAATTTTATTTTCTCTCGTTTTAATTTTTTGACCAATTTCCGACTAATTATTTTTCCTTTTTTGCCAGAAAATAAAATAAATGACTCTAGAGGGGTTTACATATAATTTTTCACCTTCAAGGCGTGTTTAGATAGAAAGTTTAGGAGTTGAGGTATAGTTTTGAGTACTCACACCCCCTAGAATCTCTATAGACAACAATTTTTACATCTTATATCGATTTTTACATGAAAATGACACACATGGGGAATTTTGACAATAAATATGACCTCTAGACTCAACCAATTTCTGTGACACTTTTACAGATGATCTATTATGATAGTTTACATAGATTTGATACATTAGGACTCACCTAAGACCTTACCATCGAGTTCTAGTCTAGGTTTGGGGCATGTTTGGGAGAAAAACTCTACCAATTATAAATGTTTAAAAACAAAAATAATCGACGGAGGAAAAAAACTCCCTATAATGAAACTCTTTGGTAAAAATCATAGGCTTACCTAGATGTTTTACATGGATTTATCAACATACTAGGATCGTTTTTACATCAAGGCCCAGAAGGTTGCATAATTTGGATTACATTATGATGACCAGAAGCTATGAGATGATGATGATTTTTGAAAAAATTCATTGCTCTAAACTGTACTTTGCTTATAGGGTAGTTGACACTTGAGGGGCCCACAGGGCTCGTACAAGAAATGGGTCAACAAATGTAGGTATTGTGGGGACAATTGGATGCCCAAGAATAGATGCAACAACAAAAAACTATGTACATCCGGAAATGAGTAAAAATCCAACACATCAAACAATGACTCAGAAGAAGAATATAAGGAAGAAAATAATATTCCATATATAGAAGATGAGGAGGTCATGCACAAGATTTCAGTTTCCATAATAACATGAATAACCATAATTACAGGAATAGTGCAACCCAAAGCATTGAAACTAAGAGGACATGTAAAAGAGGAAAATATCATTGTACTAATAGACACAAGTACCCATAACTTCATAAATATAAATGTCACAAAAGGACTAAATCTATTCGTATTTCTAGTCACGGACATAAGAGTGATGGTAAGAAACAGAATACGAATTAGTGGAGTTGGAAAATGTCAAGTCAAGTTGCGATTAGAAGCTTACGAATTAGAATCCGCTTTCTACATTTTGTCATTGGGAAGAGTAGACATCATATTGGGAATTCAAAGGTTACAAATTATATAAATCACCAAAAACAATTTATCGAATTCAAATGGTGTTACACAACAATTTGTCACTGTCTCTGTTACCCCTTCTCCCGCACCTTGGAGGACTCATTCCAGGACCTGTGAGAAGTGACATGACCTGCAAACACTTGCATTGTATTCCCCTGAGTATGAACTTCATTTGCCCTGAACATCTCCTGCAAAAAGCCCATAAAAATAACCCTTTTTCCATTGGCGCGGTTCCACAGTGTAACACTCACGCCAATGGGGGAAATCCTCCAAAGAGGGCGTGCCAGTGGCGCTCTGTCATAGAGTTGCATTCGCGCCAGCCAAAATGGGTAGTGTTTTTTAACAAACCAACAGTGGAAGATTCATCCTAACCAACTCCTGGATTGAATCTATCTTGAGTTGGGTGGTTTGGCTTCGAATCTCCATAGAGAGGAAGTGGTTTTCCACCTCTCATGGAAGCTTATTTAGCGATAAAGCCAATCCCATGAATATTGTGGATGATCCCAACTCCCCCTCCTCTATCTATAAAAGCTTGTCCATTTTCCTTAGGCAAGCTAGTTCCAAAGATTGAGAATTGTTAAGTTCATGCTACAAGAAGCCTTCTTCATTCCCATAAGGCCAAATCTAAGTAAGGAGATTCTTGTCTAATAACCGAGGAGAGAGAGGCTTGTTCCTATCCCCAACAAGATTTGCAAGACATGTGCTGCTAATCACCCAGCCAAAGGAGGATTTGACGTCAGAACTATGGTTGTATTCTTCTTTGTTTATCAATAATAGATGACTATAATTATGGTTCCACTCTTATTGTTCTTTGTAATAATGATGAGTTATATCCTTTCTGACTGATATATAGTTGCATCTATTGGATTTTATGCGTGTGTTTGTGTTGTTCTTTGCATGTGCAGGTGTCCATTCACAGAGATCGTGGGGATCGTGACCGGCCGGAGCAAAGGAACGGGAGCGTCAACTCTTCTACAAGCATTAGCGTTGGAATCCAAGTAGGCCCTCATCATTGGTCTTTGATTTGCAATTAGGAACTTGAGTGATAGCGTTGTATGATTGTTGCTAGACCCATTCTAGGCTAATAGGGATTTCCTCTGTCCGCAGAGGAGATTTACCTCCACAACAAATGGGAAGGAAGAAAATATATAAAATGTTTGGATTTCCACCTCCACTAACTCAAATTGCATCTTCTCAGCAAATGACGAGACTAATTAGAAATGGGGCATTGATCTACATTGCACAATATCTTCAAATGGAGATACTAGCACAAAAAATAATGCATTCTCAACATCCAGAGAATGAAACATGAATCCACAAATACAACAAGGTATTCCAAGACTTAGCTATGAAGTTGCCTCGAGACAGAATAATAGAACATATAATTTAATTTAAACTAGACTCAACACTCTTGCCACGTTCCAGGCAACCATGAATAAATATTTAAACCCTACATGAGAAGGTTTTTACTAGTATTTTTCGATGATATCTTTATCTATAGAAAGAAATGTACAAAACATCTTAAGAATTTGGAGCAAGTACTTTCCCTCCTAGAAGGAAATTAGTTCTATGCAAAAATATCAATTTTTTCTTTTGGTAAGGAAGAAGTCAAATATCTTGTCTATATCTTATCCAAGGAAGGCGTTAAGGTGGATTCTAGTAAAACCAAAGCAATCATAGATGGCCAAATACCAAATAATATATTGAAACTAAGAGGATTCATAAGCTTAATAGGGTATTATAAAAGTTTCATTAAGAACTATGCTTAGTTAATAACATCACTACCAAATTTGTTGAAGAAAAACTCCTTCCAATGGAGTAACCAAGCCAACGAGTGTTTTGAGACGTTGAAAAAAGTTGTCTTCTACACCTATCTTAGAAAAACTAGATTTCAAAAACCCCCTTGTGGTAGAATGTGACACTTCTGGAGTTGGGATAGGCACAATATTAATGCAAAGCAACCATCCGATAACTTTTGAAAGTTGGAAACTCAACAAAGGGAAAGATTAAAGGCTACATATGATAAAGAGATGCTTGCCATTATCCATGCACTAGCCAAGTGGCAACAATACCTCTGAGGAAGTAAATTCTCAATACGTACATATCACAACAATCTTCAATTATTATTACAACAAAATACATTGTCCATTGAACAACAAAAATAGATGGAAAAACCTTTTACCCTTGATATGGAAATATGGTATAAAAGAGGGAAGGAAAATGTAGTTGTGGATGCATTGTCACTAAAGGATGATGAAATAACAAAAACTGCAAGAACAATGATAACTCTTGATTGGTTGAATGAAATTCGAGTTGAATATGCCAAAGATCTTGAATCTTATTCCATAATCAATAATTTGGACCAAAATCCAAAATCTGAATGGAAAAATGACATGTTATGGTACAAGAAAAAAATCTACCTAAGCCCATATTCAAATTTTAAAAGGACAGTGCTATAAGAGTCACATAGTTCGTTGATTGTTGGATACATTGGATTTTTTAAAACCAACTATAATGCTCGACAATAATTTTATTGGAAGGGGATGAGTAAAGATATTCAAAATCTTTTCATTGAATGTGACACGTCAAAGAAATAAAAATGAAAATATTATTATACCAGGGTTACTTCATCCCTTACACATCCCTAACAAAAAATGGGAAGAGATATCAATGGACTTCATTGAAGGATTTCCCATGTCTGATGGGAAAGATAAATTTTTTGTTGTGGTGGACAAATTAACTAAATATGAACATTTTATGGTAGCTAGAAAGATCAGAAAGATGGATTCAACAAAAAAGTTTGCCGTCTTTTGTAAAATTATCTGTAAATTGCATTGTTTTCTGAAGGTCATTGCTAGTGATAGGGATCCATAATTTAAAGGGAACTTTTGAAAGGAAATTTGCAAACAAACTAGAACATCCCTTAATATGAGTTCAACTTACTATCCACAAACATATGGTCAAACATAAATTGTAAATAAATGTTTGGAAACTTACCTCTTGTAGGAATTTACAGGGTAATTTCCTTAGATAGAACACCAAAGGACACCGCTCACAAACAAATCACAGATCAATACACTAGTATTCTTGACGTGGTTAAAACCCTCAAAGAGGGAAACAATCCACGACCTGAGCCAACACGACCACTTTAGGCAATTTATTAATAAAAGAAAGAAAATTTACATAAGCTTCTCTCATGAATGGTCACCTTACAAATGACCCTCCATGCTCTTTAAATAGATATCATGGACCAATCAGGTGTTAAGCCACAGATCAAGTGTGAGTAATACCAATAAGAGAATGAACTGTTGGATCACTTCATCTTTAGAACATATCGCGACTGTCGGATTGTAAGTTACAAAAGTACATAGTAAAGAAACACACTTTACCTAACTCTACACTAGACAAAGTTATACTTAACTATTTCCTATATGTTGGAATATCCTAAAATCCCCCCTTAAGAAAAACTTGGGATAGGATCGGAGGATGTACAAATATGACACAATAGAAGGAAGGAAGCATTAGAGCCTATCCCCCCTCAGTGACAACTTCCTGAACTCCAACCATAAATCGAAGTTTAGTAAACTTTGCCTTTGTGAGAGCCTTTGTAAAGATGTTTGCAACTTGCTCATTGGTTGAACAATATTGCACTTCAAGAACATGGTCAGGAATGAGCTTTTTCATGAAGTGCATGTGTAGTTCAATGTGTTTGCTGTGTTGATGTTGGACTGGAGCTTTGCATAGTTGAATGGCACTTTGATTATCACACCAAAGGGTAGTCAGATACTACTACTAAAAACCAAACTCTGACAAGATCTGACGCCTCCTTACTAGCTTCTACGACGCCAAGATACTCTGCTTCTGCTGAAAAAAGAGAAATGGAACTTTGTTTCTTGCAAGCCCATGTAATAGGTCCAGAACCAAGAGAGAAGATGTAACCTGCAGTAGACTTCTGATCATCAGGGTCACCAGCCCAATCGGAATCATTGAAACCAACCAATAGAGGAGATGATTTTGCATTGTAATGAATCCCACACTGAACTGTACCTCGAACATAACGAATTATTCTTTTAGTTGCTTTCCAATGAATTTCATGTGGGTTTTGCATAAACCGAGCAATAAGGCTAACAACAAAGGAAAGGTCAGGACGAGTATGGGTCATATACAAAAGTTTCCCTACAAGCTGATAGCATAAGGTAGCATCAAATTCATGGGAAGTACAAGTGACTGAAAGTTTGGCTCCAGACTGAAAGGGAGAAGGTGTTGGCTGACAGTCTTCCATGTGAAAGTGATGTAGAAGATCACATGCATACTTGGACTGGGAAAGGGAAATACCTTCCTTGGTTTTCAAGACTTGAAGACCAAGAAAATAATGCAAGTGTCCTAAGTCTATCATTTCAAACTGCTTTTTAAGGTTAGACTTCACATGGTTTATAAGGTTTGGATCACTACTAATAAGGATAAGATCATCAGCATAAAGAACAAGAATGATAAGAGACTTACCCACTTTCTTGGTGTAGACAGTATTGTCAGAATGACATCTAGAAAAGCTATTATCTAAAAGAAAGCTACCCATTTTGGCATACCAAGACCGAGGGGCTTGATTGAGACCATAAACAGATTTCTTAAGCCGACATACAAGGCTGGAGTTTGTTTGTATAAAGCCATGAGGTTGTTCCATATAGATTCTTAATGCAAGTCCCCATGCAAGAAGACAGATTTAACATCCATCTGATGGACTTCCCATTTGAAAGTGGGAGCAAGGGAAAGAACAAGGCAGATAGAGTTCATTTTGGTAACAGGGGAGAAGGTTTCAGTATAGTCAATGCGTTCAACTTGTGAAAAGCCCTTAGCGACAAGACGAGCTTTATGTTTATCGACTTTTCCATCTGGTCCAAACTTGGTTCTGTAAACCCATTTACATCTAACAAGTTTTCTTCCCTTTGGAAGAGGAACAAGATCCAATGTATCATTTGCCAATAATGAACGATATTCTTCATTCATAGCTACGTCCCAATCTGGATGGACTGAAGCTTCTGCAAAGGTGTCAGGGTCATAATTCTCTGAAGCTTGAGCCAGTAAAGAAGAGGCTCCATTGAACTGAGAACGTGTACGTTGCTGATCTATAGGATCACCTCCAAGAGAACTTGCTGCATCCCGAGTAGCATGGAACCATTTCGGAAGCTGAGGAGCTGAAGGAGGATCCTGAGAGGGTGGGGGAGGATTGTCATCCTCGCTGTCATCATCTGAAGAAGAAATATTTTCAGTAGTAGAAGGGATAGAGAGAGGTGGCACATCCGTCGAACTAGGCTCGTAGGACGATATATTTTCAGCAATAGAAGGGATAGAGAGTGGTGGCACATCCGCCGAACTAGGCTCGTAGGACGATATACTTTTAGCAAACTTTACATCTCTTCTAATTATAACATTCTTGGATTTAGGTGAAAGAAGTCTATATCCTTTGACATCTTCAGAATATCCAACAAAAATACATTTTTCACTTTTAGGTTCTAAGGCTTTATGTTTCTTATCTGGAATATAGGCCCATGCTTCACTTCCAAAAACACGAAAGTGACTTACATCTGGTTTAATTGAGTTCCACGCTTCTTCTGGAGTGATATTCTTTAAAGCCTTAGTAGGAGTGAGATTTACTATGTAATTTGCACAGTTAATTGCTTCTGCCCAAAAATTAAGACTAAGTCCTTTAGATTGAAGCATACAATTACCCATTTCCTATAAGGTGTGATTGTTCCTTTTAGCTACACCATTTTGTTGTGGAGTATATGGAACAAAATGTGCATTTGAATTCCATGCTCAGTGAAAAAGTTGATGAATTTGTTGTTAACATATTCTCCGCCATTATCATATCTTAGCTTAAAAATTTAATGTCCAAATTGTTTCTCAACAAAGGCCTTAAAGGCCAAGAACATGTTAAATACTTCACTCTTTGAGTTTTAAGAAGTATACCCAAGTGCATATGGAGAAATCATCAATGAAAGTTAAGAAATACTTTTAGCCAAAGAATGAAACAACTAGAAGTGGACCACATAAATGATTATGCACAAGCTTTGAAGGGGCCGAGGCGTTCCAAGAGGCACGTTTTTCAAAACTACCTCGATGATGTTTTCCGAGTACACATCCGTAACAAACACCATCTCATTTTTCAAAACTACCCTGATGATGTTTTTTGAGTACACATCCATAACAAACACCATCTCTGCAAGATACCATAGGAAGACCTGTCACCATATTTTCTTTACATAGATTTTGAAGGGAGTGATAGATTAAGTGACGAAATTGCTCATGCCAAGTTTGCTCACTTCATCATTTTGAGCAACAAATACCAAGGGAAGAGGTGATGACCCAAAGTTGTTAAACTTATACAACCTTGTAGAATCATCAGCAATGCCAGTAGCTAAAATATGTCTAGGATATTTTAGGTCCTTAATTACAATATCATGAGGTGAAAATTCAATGATTTTACTTTCAGCTGAATGAGTTATCTGATATACAAATAGAAGGTTGCAGGAGAAGGTTGGAATACATAATACATCTTTAAATTGACCATTCTCTAGATAAATATTTCCAGTCCCTACAACACTAAGAGATCTATCATCACCAACATATATATTTTTGGTGTTACAATCATTTAAAGAAGAAAACATAGCTTTGTTTTTGGCCATGTGATAAGAAGCTCCAAAATCAATGAACCACTCATGAGAATGAGAAGAAGAAGATACATTTAGTGCATAACTAGACTGAGATGCTTGACAACCACATTCAGAAAGTGCTATTCTTGAAGATGAAGTTGAAGTTGAAGAGTGCTCAAAATGGATGTTATGCTTCTTCATTGCTGCTTCCAAGGATTTCATCTTCTTAAACCATTTGGATTCTAAGTGGCCATCTTGATTACAAAATTTACAATGTTTATCAGTCTTTTTCCCTTTGTTTTTATTTGCCTTATCTTTTTGAGGCTGAAAGTGCTTAGGATCCTTGGTTGGTTTAGGACCATTCTTTTTAGGACGCTGCTTCTTAGGATTCTTTGAACTTGGTTGCCGCTGGACGGCTAAGAGTTTCCTAGAAGAGTTTCCAAGATTAAGAAGACCAAGATGTAAGAGTTTTTCTTGTTCTCTTATTAAATAATCACAAAAGACATCAAAAGAGGGGGACTCGTAGGCTTGTCCTTGAGAAATAAAGGCTTCTTTAGTAGAATGGAAGGTGGAAACAAACATAGAGTAGGCTGGTCCTTTGTAAGAATGGTCTAAGGGTATTAACTTGGACAAAAAATCTTCAATTGAAGAAAAATTATTGGGGTCCAACGTAAGCAACTGATTTTCAAGTTGATGGGCTCTATTTTCATTTTTAACTCCAAAAACTTTATTGAGCTGTTTCATTGCTTCATTAGAGGTATCAAATTTTGCGATATGGAATATAAGGTCTGGAGAAATAGACATCCCTATCAATTCACGTGCTTGATCTTGCCTATTTTCCCATTTGGTTGTCTTATCTTCATTTTAAGGTTTAGATTCTTGGCCTGAGACTATTCTATAAAGATCTTTGCTTCTAAGTAAATTCACAATGTAGGATAACCATTGAAAGTAGTTGGTGCTGTCAAGAATAACTTGGCATGAACTTTTTATTTTTAATAGAAACTGAAGTTGTAGATGCTGAAAATAAGTGTGAATGGAAAGATCTCGAAAAATTAGGCTGATTAAAAAAAAAACGACTCTAAAAACGACTTCCGAATGAAGAATTTATGGATTTTTGAAGAAAAGTTGTTGAAGATGTTGATGAAGTATGTGAATGTGCAGAAGTAAATGATAATGTTATATTTTAAAACCCCTTCCTCCCCTTTCCAAACTTAATCTAATTAGCTCACTTTAAAGAAATATGTGACCCACTTTTATAAATAAGTGAAAGTCACTTTAACAATGGTACTTTATGAGCTACCCACTAAATTGTAACTTAAATAAAAGATAGACTTTAGAATTATAAGTGACTCACTTTTTATAATGGGTTAGAATGCTTTTACATAAAGTAACTTTAAAACATAACTTACATGTTCTTTTTGAAAAAGTAACTCAACAACAAGAAAGACTTGAACCCAAGACCTCTATTCTCATAAAGTAACTTTGGACCAAGTGCGCTTGTTTAAAAAGTTAATAATTTTTGGAAAAGTGGAAGGGTATTTTTTTTAGTCACTGAAGCTTTGGAATGCGTGCTTACTTGAAAAATCCCTTTTTGCCTACAAAACAAGAAACACACGACCCAACATGGACATACAAAAAAAAAAAACCAAACCTTATGGCTTGAAGTTAGCTTTCGTCGGAAACTAAATATTTTACTCAATGTCTCTGATTTTCCAAGATCACACTAAGACACGGTGAAAAAGAGCATATGCATGAGAAAAATCATTCCTTTCTGTTTCTGATTTTCCAAGATTGCACATAGTCATGGGCAAAGAGCATACGCAAAAATGAAAGGTATAGATCCGATAATAAAAACAGAGTGCTAAATAAACTGAAATAAACAGAGAGATGAATAACTAAAACTACAAATAAAGACTGTATACCTCCATATTTTAAAAATGACATAGCTAGGGCTACCAAAAACCTTTTTCGCATGAAACAAAAGGGTTTCCTCACTAGAACAGATGCTCCTAACACAATAGAGCAGTCCTCTTGGCCCAAAAGCAGTCAAAAATATTAGATCTAGGAAACAACATTCGAATGCAATTGTAACGACTTCAGATTTGGATCACCAATGGATGCGGCCCTCAAATAGCTCTGATACCATGTAGGAATTTACAGGGTAAGTTCCTCAGATAGTACACCAAAGTACACCGCTCACAAACAAATCACAGATCAACACACCAATATTTTTGACGTGGTTAAAACCCTCAAAGAGAGAAACAGTCCATGGCCTGAGCCAACACGGGCTTCAGATAACTTATTAATAAAGAAAGAAAATTTACATAAGCTTCTCTCATTAATGGTCACCTTACAAATGACCCTCCATGCTCTTTAAATAGAGATCATGGACCAATTGGGTGTTAAGTCATGGATCAAGTGTCCATAATACCGAGGAGAGATTGAACCGTCAGATCACTTCATTTCTAGAACATATCGTGACCGTCAGATTGTAATTTACAAAAGTACATATTAAAGAAACACACTTTACCTAACTCTACACTAGACCAAGTTATACTTAACTATTTCCTATGTGTCAGAATATCCTAACACCTCTATTGTTTTGTGATAGATAAGAAGAACAAGTGGTCCCAATGGTTGTATTTAGTCGAATGGTGGTATAATTCTACTTACCATACATTCACCAAAATAACTTGCTTCCAAGTCTCATATGGTTATGAACCACCAAAATGGAGGATTTTCACTAGGTGACACTAAGTTCCAAGCTGTGAAGAAATAATTTGATGAAGAAAAAAAAAATCATCCAAATATTAAAAGAAAATTTTGCTACAACTTGTAGTAGAATGAAACATCAAGCAAACCAACATAGATCTGAAAGAAAGTTCAAAGAATACGATTGAGTATTTGTAAGACTCTAACATTACAAACAACCATCTCTTAAACAACAAAAAAACAAATTGGCTCCAAAATTATATAGGCATTTTAAAATCGACAAAAAAATTAGTAAGGTAGCTTATGGATTAAAATTACCAGACAACTGTGGCATCCATAATGTCTTCAACTTGTCTTGCCTCAAGAAGATGTTGGGACAAGCCCAACCTATTCAAACAGAGAATCCTGATTTCGATGACAAAGGAATAATTATTCTAGAACCAGAAGTTATTCTTGCAATGACGGAAAAAATGTTACATTCCAGAACCATCAAATAATACTTTATCAAATGGAAATACCTTCCAAAAGAAGATTCATCATAGAAACAAAATATTTTTGCCAACAATACTAGTTCACTACCCTTGCTTTGAGTACAACAGTGCTAAAGGGGGTGGCAGTGTTACAAATAAAATAATATTAATAATTAATAAAGGGTGCATATTTGTTCCCCCTCACTCGTGACCAGTTAATGCTACATAACACATTGTCTGAGTGATAATGTAAAAACACATATTTAATTAATATATTCAATAAAAGTTACTTATTCACATTAGAAAATAATTGTAACATCAAAGGGGGAGACTCAAAAGTTTTCTGGCGGTAGCAAGAAGTGTTGAAAACAATAGCGAAGAAGGTCTTCTTGACTTACGCCTTAGTCAAGAAAGACCACAAGATGTCTTCTGTTTGTCTAGTACGAGTTCGTGGAGATGAACAAGTTAGTAGATTCATGCACAAAGTTGGAGGGTCAGTTAATTGGGTCTCCAAGTGGTAGTTCAAATTTGGGATGAGTCGAGTTGGGAGTTTCAGTTTAGACTGAGGCAAGGACGAGTTATAAACTTCAAGCTATGATTGGAGAGAGTTCAGTTTGAACTCAGTTAACCAACTCAATCACAACTGCAGTTCCAAATTTGTAATTGTCTAATTATAGCATGGATTCAATTATTAAAAGGAAGACGAAAGCCCAAAATTCAACAATTGTTTTTTGTTCAAGGCTATGAAACAAGACAATAGCTCACTAGTTTGTGAGAGGGTGCACCAGTTTGTGTGTGAGAGAGCTTCTTGTTGTGGGTGCATACTTTGGAGGAGATAACATGCAAGCATAGAGAAAATTCCTTGCTTCCAGATTGTGATAGGTGTTAGGGGTTGCATCCTAAAGTATAAGAGGCCCTTAGTAATAGAGAATAGGAGGTTGTGTGCAAGTAATTCAGGCCAACCAAAGAAGGCTTGTGTGCAAAGAATTTGGGCCAACTAGAGGAGCCTTGTGTGTAGTGAATTTGGGCCAGTAGTGGAGACCTGTGCGCAAGGAAAGAGGGCCAGGCAAGTTGCTAGCAAGGAGGAGCTGGGTCAAGGTTGTTATAGGGTGTTTCAAGCTATTGTAAGTAGTAAGAACAATGAGTTTTCTAGTGAAACAGATTGCCTTGTAAAGATATCTAATTGCTCGAAATCTCTCAATAAAATCTACAAGTAGAGGGTTTTACTAGTTGGGTTTCCCTAGAAAAATATTGTGTTATTGTGTGACTATATTTTATCTCTGTTTCTATTTCGCTGCTTATCTAGAGTAGAGAAATTATTTGTCTTGGTGAAAAGGAATTAGTTTCAAATTGTTCATAATAACAGTTGCATAATTTCGAGGAAAATCTACAAGAAGCCTCTTAAGGTGTTTGGTAGCTCTGAAGCTCAGTTTGGGAATAAAAAAACATAGTAAGGGATGCTTCAAGGAGGATGGGCTAGATAGGAGTCATACTCACACATTCACACTTCATCATTTTTCCTTTGTTTGGGAACAAATCAACTTCTGATAGAAGGTTAGTAGAGAGTTGAGGGATAGGTATGAGGGTCAGTTTGGTGAAAGACCCACCTGGTTCTCTCCTGAGGATATCCAATATAGGAAAAGGAATTATTTCAAGGCTTCAATTGTTGCCCACTCGATGGTTAAAGACATCTTAGATGGATTTTTTCGTGGGGTGAATGGAAATTTGGAAGCTATTATTGGGAATTCGTATATCATGCACTTGGAAATTCAATATCTCTACTCTTCTTCTGTTGCGATGATAGTCAAACCATGGCTACTTCTGATGTTGAGTTTGTCAAAAAAAAAAGTTAATTATGCTAGAAGAGCATGATGCTAAAAGTTTAAAGATTAAAATAATATCTTCCTGGAGTACCTGCTGCAAAATGTCAACATCAAGCCCTTGAAGAGCTATAATGAAGACATTCATGTAAGAAATAATATCTCTGGTGAGCCCCACCCACCCCTTAGTTGATTGAAAATGTACTCAGACAATTTTTGGCCTTTCCTTGCTGCCCTTTTTCTCTGCTCTCAACATCTTTCTATTTTTGTGAAGTCTTCTTTCCCTGATGCTTTAATGTTGGACTATGAATATAGAAGAGCTTTTGAAAAACCCATACTTGAGATCTTCAATTGAGTATTGTTTTTAATTAGTGAAAGAAAAAGAAAAGAGAGAATGAATTATATGGGATGGGTCTAACCATTTTATTCTGTGTGTATTGACAAGCGAGACTGCTATAGGGTGTTGTCTCATTCCATCAATAGACATGTACACTCAATAAATTCGTTGGACACGCAGTTTCACATCTTTTACAACATGCATAGTCTTTTGTTTCGAGAGTAGAATCATTGAGATTAACTCTATGTTCTTTCCAACATTTAATTTCCAATACATTTGTAAGCTCATATGAATTGGGTACAACCAATACAAGTGCCATTGGATCTTCTTTAGTTAGTAACTGTTAGGCCCCTATACTACTAGTGTAACCCCTTATTGTTATTAGTACAACCCACTTATTATATTGATGTATCCATGTAGTGCCCATATTATTACTATTGTGCTCCATAGAAGCCCACTATTGTTATTATTGTGCCCTTACATTATTATGGTTATGTAGGCTCTGATTATGTTATGACCCCTTAGACTCCTATATATAGAGTGGAGGTCTTTTCATTTGAATCATCCAAGAATTTTTCATTTATGTAATGTAAAGGAGGTTGCCCCCTCGAAGAGGCTAAATTCTAAGGCGTTGATCTATCTTTTCTATCTTTTCTTCAGTTGGTTTCATAACAGAAGCAGACTTAGCCTTAGATGATCCTGATTCACCATAATCACATGATCGTGTAGCGATGTCGATATGTGAACTCATCACGTGGACATTTGATGAATTATCCCATTCCAGGTTTCCTCGTGTAGGGGTACAAGCATTAGAGTTTGCGCCAGCAATTAATTGATGCCCTTGGGGAAAAGGGTTAGTGAGGATAGCCTAGGATCTAGAGGACCCCTGCTACACTAACAAGGATTAAGTGTCTTGGATCTTAAGGCAGAGATGATTCAAATGATCCCCATTGCATAACTTGCATGGAAATTTTACTTTTTTCTTGGACTCTTTCCTACCCCCTCCGACATCATTGTCAGGATTGTTTACATTGCCCTTCCCATCCTGGCTCTTTTTCCTACCTTGTCCTTTCTTCTTCCCATCGGATTGTTGGTTTCCTTTGGGGTTAGAAGTTTGGATGGAGTTTATAGACATCGGTTGGGAAGGTGTAGATACAGACGGCAATGCTTGCATAAAAGAAGCAGTTTGTAAAGACAACTACTACAATTGATTCAGTAGTTTAGCCATGTTGACATGAATTGATCCAATTAGCCCATCGGCATGGGGACCTGGCTTTGGTTTGGCTATATCCACCTTGGATCTAAGAGCATTAGGTAGAATTTTTTGAAGAACCCCAGAATGAGAATATATAAGTTCCAATTGTTGGGCTTTGAAAATAGTCTGCTCTTCAATGAAAACACTGGAGACACGTCCTTAGAGATCTCAAGCTGTAACAATTTAAGAAACCATTCAAGAAGGAATTCTTGTGGAATATCAGCTTTAATGAGCCTCTTCCTTCTCCTCCATTCCTAGATATGATTTGAAATGTGAGTTTCCTGATCTTGTTGGAAATTAGCCAAAAGCTCAGTTCCAGCATCATATCAGACAGGCAATTGAAAATGGTTCAAAAAGATAGTAGCCAAATCGTCGAAAGAAGTGAAGGTGCCCCCTTATAGTTCTATGTACCACTTAGCCACATTTCCAATTAGGGTATGTTGAAATAATGTCAACCTGATTGGATCGCCTATCAAGGAGTTGTACGAACACGATAAGTGGAAAGTGGCTACATGGTCATCCAGATCTTCACCAGTCTTCCCCTCAAATTTTGGTATATCTAAGGGAAGTTTGGTTGGTACTGGAGGCCAAACCAGGTTACACCTAATCGAATCATTAGTCAATTTAGAGAGATCTAGCAAGTTTAACGTTGTCAGAAAAGGGAGTCGTGGTAGACCCTAAGGATTCCACTCGTTGTGGGCAGAACTCTCAACATTCTAAAAAGAATGGCCTAGATTTGTGAAGGCACCAAGTTGCCTGAAATAACTTGTAGACCCAACTGAATCATAAGGATCTCTTTATGGTCTAGAAAAAACAAGAGTTTGACCAACTCCTACCGAGAAACCTCCATAACT
Source organism: Pinus taeda (assembly GCA_000404065.3). Lineage (NCBI taxonomy): Eukaryota > Viridiplantae > Streptophyta > Pinopsida > Pinales > Pinaceae > Pinus > Pinus taeda. The sequence goes on from APFE030169124.1 coordinate 196,940, forward strand.
AGTAAATTTGTCCCCTAGAGAAGTGTTAAAAGGAGAAAAGAGCCCTTGGTAAGGATTCCATGCATTAGCATAGGCAGAAAAATTCTAGAAAGAAATGACAAAAGAATACAACATATTCCTTGTTCATCGAAATAAGTTTGATTTCCAGCTCCTAACCCACTAACCATAGGGTTTGTCCAACTTTGAAATGAATTATAACTTTGACCCATATAAGAAAAAGGCATTGATACCAAAGTTGGATTGGAATGTGGTATACGAACACCCCTAAATGGGAAACCCTGAAAAGAATTTGATCCACTTTCCATGGATGTGGAGGCAACTGATGGAATACTTAAAGGAACCAAAGAAATCACGTTGATCGGTTTCCCAAAAGGGAAAAAGCCAATGCCAGAGGCAACATCTTGAGAACTTCCACTCGAATATGGAATGGACGTAGAACCAAATATAACAATGCTAGGAGTAATGAAAGGTATAGAAAATGGTTCCTCCTCGAGTTTTCATACTCATAGCACTTGTCGTGGATGCCATGCTTCCAGTAGTTGTCATCAAAGGAAAAGTTCAATATAAACCTAGGTTTCAAGGCTTGCTAGTCAAAGTTCTGACGTATAATAAAATGTTTGGATAATTTGGAAGAAGAGGATAATTAGGATCTGCAATAGACTCAGAAATCTCTTCAACCTCAATATTGTCTTACGAGTGGAAGAGGACTTGAGAAAGAACTAGGGTGTTCCTCTCTAACTCTCTACTTATAGTAGGTCTATCATTAGAATCAATAACTCCAACCGAAGGATTAATCTCTAATGCGCCTACTGCCATCAGTTGAAAACCACTGGCAGGATTGCTCCTACGCCTTCGAGGAGAAGACTCAGGACTCATAGGTGCTAGCCAATGAAGTCTCCTAGACAAACGAACTGGTCGATCAGCCACATTGAATTATTTTAAAGAGATATACTTAAAGACTCAAAAAATTGTAAAGCTAGGCCAACTAAGATCCAAGAACACTCTCTAAAAGTCCCTAAAGATACAAGAAATCAAATAAATTTCAAGTATATCCACTCTGGGTGATTAGGACTGGACACCAAAATACAAGGAAGTTAAAATCAAGGGCCTTTTGAAAATAGTCTGGGGTAATTATGCCCTAGGCCTACTAGAGAAGGTATCAGAAGCAGTTGTGCTGACCTCTAGACAATAGCCTTTGTCGGGGTGCAAGCACCCAAGCTTCACAAGGGTACCCTCCAAAAGTATCATTGAACGTGATGCAACATTAGTCTCAAGTGCCACAAGATTCCCCTCCGCAACCACCTATGTGATCCTTAAGAAAGGAAACAATGGATACCAAATCGTATTAAAAATCTGGCGGAACAGTTGTGAGGCGGGATCTAACAAGTACGAGAGGGGGTATCTCTCTTCCTTGTCTTCACTAGCCCTCATGCTTAACTCCCAGTCAAAGATCTTTCCCGGTCTTTCTAACGATATTAGGTTTTGATCTTTATTCAACTTCTAAGTTTTGTAATTTAAGCAGCCTTTGAGAGTTAAATCTCCACTCACCTATTCCAAGGCCCTAATGAACCTAAACTTGTTGGTGTTTATTAATGACAACAATAAAAGTTCTAGTTCATTTTATTAGATCGCTTGATTTTATATAGTTGTTCTTTAAGTTAGGGAGAATTACGAGAGTGAAACTGATGATGTTTTATGACGCAAAAGAAACCAATAGAAAACTAACTATATGGATGCAGTCATTTTCTTTGATGAAGAGTGATTTCTACTTGGGTTCTACGAAAACCTATATATAAGAAAATATTTTTCTTTTCTTTTCTTTGTTGAAACAATCCACACACACGCAAAATCTAAAAAAAACTAAGAATGCTTAAAATGGAAACTAACCTAATGCAAGTCAAAATGATGATGCAAGATCCTAAATAACACTCACAAGAAAATGCAGTTCTTTAAAGAGACAATAAGCCAACTTGAAAATGAAGATGGCAAAAATTAAAAACAAATCTCTCTCCAAAGAAATCAGAACAAATTGCAAAAGATCGCAATATGCTTTTCAACAACAAAACAAAAGAAACCATAAACCAAAAGCTTGGAAAAAAGAAAAACAAAAAGTGATGTTTTTGTATTTTTTCTTTTAAGGAAACAAAAGCAACTTTTCGAGGTCACAAAAGTACTACTAAAGTTCGAAATATCAAGAAATAAGTACAAGGAGTCTTTAATTTTGCAAGTTATAAAACTCATAAATAAATGAAACTTGAAACAAGAAAGACTACAAACTTGCTATAATTGATCTAAACAGTAGCAAAAGATTTTGGAAAACTGACCAAATGTCAAGAAAGAAATACTTTCAACCTTGCCAAAAAGACTCTAAAAAAAGCATGAAAAGCAACAAGGTCACCAAACAAGGAAAAGAAAAGCAAGGGAACTTGAAATCTGGGCTGAAAATGAAATCAAAATCAATTTCTTGTTCTGGAAAACCAGAACGTCCAAGAACTTCAAAGAGAAGCCTTGAACCTAAGACACAAACTACGGACTTGCTTAAGAAGCAATCCTAAGCCAATCAAGACTTTTCAGTGAGAAGGAGATTTTTAAAAAGAAATATTGCAGGAAAATTGAGTTCTCCAGACATAAGATGACCATACAACAACATAAATCACCAGGAAGTAGACCTAACTGAGCAAAGATATTTGAAGAAACAATTCAAAAAATTGCATACGTGACTATGTAAAGACACACAAGCGTGCACACACATTTCTAATTGAAGAAACCTATGTGTAAACATGATTATAACCTAAGAAAACAATGTATACAAAGCTTAATTAGGAAAAAACAAAAATCAAAGTATGATCAAGAAGATCAGACTTGATGCCTAGGACACTAATGGATCAAACAACACTGTATAAGCAAGCAATCAAGAAATTAAACCTTGATTGAGAACAAACAGCCTAAAACAGGAATAACAAGAATGTTATCCTCAGCAGAGTCGCCAATTCTGTTGTGGGTGAGAACACCCTAGGGTCTTGGGTTGAGAAACCCAACAGAGCAGAGGGAAAACCACAATAAGAAATGCTCAGGAAATCAACCTAAATGTTTATTCTACTAAACTGTGTAAGAGTGTCCTTACCCAGAAGTCCTACATTTGAGTAGATCTTGCAGGGTACAAACCCTCAAATTCTCTTAATGTCTTCAAAACCTAAAAATTATTCAAATGAAACATATACATTAGTAGAAACATAAATCATGTTCATGATATTAAATTAGAATCATATAAATGAATGAACAATTATGCATCAATGTAGATTCATAAATGAATTACAATATAAATATATTCATAAACACATTTAATATTGGAAACAGAACAACATTCCTTTATTAAATTTGGCTACAAGTAAAGTGGAGAAATATGACCTGAGTCCTTCTCCGGCTCCAAGCGGAACCATCCTCTAGATCCATCTTTTCCCGGCCTCATCAATCTTCCTCCATTACCAATACAAGGATATCTCAAGAAAGATGAAGGATATCTCCAACAAGGAAACAAGTATCCTGAAGCTTTGGGGAGTGCAGGAGGCACAGGGATTTCGTTAGACTTGATCAGGGATAATCTCGCCATAGTATAATCTCATATCTTCTACCTTAAGATCTTCCCATGGAGGTTTATTTATACTTCTCCAAATTAGTTTTTTCAGTTGGGAAACACTTGGGCCATGGGCAATAGGAGGTGAGCAATAGGTAAAACCCATTAACTTCGCCCGAAATTAAGGAAATTTAATTTTTTTAAGTGTTTTAACATATGTACATGGGTTGTGTATATGCTAACCTGCGTGTGCACACTTTTATCACAGGGAAAAGTAGCGTATAAGGAATAAAACATTATTTTTGAAATTTTGGACCAAGTCTGGAAGGAAGGATTTCCCTAGGCCATAATTAGAGCATCAGATCGACCAAGACTGTAAATGGTGCTATAACAATATCAATAATGAGCCAAAGCACATAGACTTATAGAGGCCTATGGAAAAAATCAATATATCATCATTTGTCTTGTGAAAAAAATTCCTTAGTAACAATTTAAAGCAAAAAAATTAAAAGAGAACAAGAGTAAAACATGCCATATATGACTTCCCAGTTTACCTATAAATGAGTTTCAAATCATTGTTGTTTTCCTAGTTTCTAGATTATGTGACCTAGTGTAGCAACTTGTACCACTCTGCAAGCAAAAGAATAATATAATATGGAGCCCATAATAAAGAAAAAATAATGAGTTATTTGCAAAGTTACATGAGAAAACAAATACTACTATTGAAAAGAAAAAACTTATAGGGAAAACTATGCATTGTGAGATTAATTATCATATTGACATTGAAATATGAAAATGTGCAATACATGTAGACTAGTTGCAGTTCCATAAATGAATGCATTATTAACTGTATCATGATTATGTGAATGCATAATACTTCTATACTGAGTATATCAAATGGAAGATGAGTTTACTCAAATATTATTTCATAAAACTTCCCAACAATATTAAATAATAGGTAATGAGTGCTTAAAAACACATACCTCTTTAACCATAAATTTATGCTTTTTCTATTCTTTCAATCATTCCATGGTTTGAAGTGTATGGCACGTGTTTAGATTGTCATTGGCCTCAGTTGATTGATTCATTGATAATATTGGTACAATAAAAACAGGTGGCTGGAGAGAAATTGTAGACACGTTTTTAGTTATCCTCTATAACTCTGTTTTAACATGCACATCTGAAATATGTTTTTGATTGGCGTATTGATGAAAATAAAAGTTTCTACCTCCAATTCAGGGCTAAATGAAATTGAATTAACATTGGACATAGTTCTACTATACTTAATGAATATAAGGATAAAAGCACTTGATTCAATGATTGAACAACTTTCAACTTTCCAGAAGTAGGTGCGTCTAAACATACAATTTTAGTGATATTTCTATCAATCATAATGAGTTTGATATTTTTACAGTGAAAACACAAACTGCAGAGTGACAAGTGACATGAGAGATCAAAAATATGAAATCAAGTTACCAATGATTGAGAGATTATTTTAAAAATTGCTCAATCTCTTATTTACAATATATCTAGAGCACTAAATTGTATATTTTAAATAATAAATACATAAAATACCTAAGGAAATATTGTTACAAAAAACACTATGGTAGAGAGAAATTAAAATTTGTCATAATTTCCAGGTAAGTTTGATTACATAGGTCAATGAAATTTTTATTATAAGAGCTCATAGTTGAAAATAACTAATATTTTTATTATTCAGAGCAATGACAATGTGCTATAAAAAAGGGATCGCTGATTTTAAATAGTATATATATCGTTCGCCATCCATCAAAGAATCATTACCACAGACCAAATATTGGAAACTATTAACATGTGTTATGTTAAACAATAAACTATTAGCATGAAATTGAAAAACAAGTGGCTACAGAAATGATGCATGCACATGACCATGTATCACTGCTGATAAAGAGCCAAAAATATTATCCAACATTATTTCTATAGCACTTAACATTAGAAGAACCACAGTTTCATTATACTATAGCTAAATTTGGAATTTTTTGTAAGTTGATATGCATTATAAGAGGAAACAAAGAAAATTAGAAAACAAAAATAAGATGCACATTTTGTTAATTCATTAGATAATAAAATCAAAATTATATATAACTGCAATGCAACACTATATAACTTAGGAAATAAAAATCCTTGTGCAAGAAATCCAATTAACAAAAGCACACAACCTACGAAAAAACACTTGCTCAAATATAAAGATAAAATTTCTGGAATATTTGATATATGTGAAACAAAAAGAAAGAACACAAAATGTCTCGATGCCCCTGTAGAAGCTCCCCTTTTTTTTTGAGATAGATGAATTCATTGAACATATACAAAAATCAAGCAATTGAGATATTTGTAGTTTTTGTTTTTGTTTTCATTTTTTCCCTAAGACAACAATTTCACAATTTATAGGAAAATGAGAATTCAAGTTGATATTGCAACAACAAAATAAAAACACACATATGTATATAATATGCTATAATGATTTTTTTTGTAAATATACAATGTGTTTGTGCAACTAAGATATTATGGTCATATTAACAAATCAATGCACTGGGTTGTTAGAAATTCTCAAAAGAAGAAGTTTCTCTGGTAATTATGCAAATTGATTTCCATATATGTGTCACAAAAAACAATCAAAAAATAAATGAGTAGCATAGTCCAAGTAGCTAGTATCAATGAAACCACAATCTTCCTAAATTATATTTAAATATCCATGAATTGAAATGAATTGAAATGAAAAAAAAAAAACTAAACTAGTGTTGATGCCTCGAAAATTGCTGCAACAACATTGGGGGATAACCACCCGGTCCAGACCTTAATACAGCTCCATTTCCGTTTGGGATGGTGGCTTTGACTGGATATAACAGGACCAGTTTCCCAATAATGAATAAAAGGGGTGGATGAGTGATGGGTTATCTATTCCAATGATAGGCGAATAACTTAATCTATCAACAAAATAAGAGAACTAATACTAATCCTGGGAAAAAATATTCTTTGTAAATGCAGCGTTTAATAATCCTTGTCTATTGACAGGCATGTAGATGACTCTGTAAAATAAACATAGATATTCATTCAAAGATTACTTCATCTAAATAGTTAAACAAAGTGATTAACACAAGATTACTGCATTTACCATTTATATCATCGATACATACATGATTGGAAGAAAAGCATACTATAAACAGCAAATAGTGGAATGCATAAAGGATGTTGTTAAAACACACACACACACACACACACACACACACACATATATATATATATATATATATGCGATAATAGCAAGAGCGATCAAATGACAATTCATATAAAAAGAATGAG
>APFE030169126.1:0-10895 GCA_000404065.3 Pinus taeda
TTTGTGAAACACATGATTGTTCGCTAGCTTGATGGAGATTTGGTTGTCACATTCGATTATTGTTGCATGTTTTTGTTCCTCTCCAACATCATGGAAAAGTCTCAACCAAATAGCCTGACACGTGGCTGCGCACATTGTTTGATACTACACTTCTACAGAAGATAAGGGAACAATACTTTGCTTCTTGATGCACCAAGCAATTTCCCTCGATCTAATGTTGAAAACATAACTAATTATGGATTTTTTGTCATCCATACTTCCTGTCAAGTTTGAATATGAAAAACCTATTAAATTAACATCACAGGAAACAATGTACTTAATACCAAAATCAATGGTTCCTTGAAGGTATCTTAAGAAACCTTCTGTTTCTACCCTATGGTTCCCAAGCGGGGTTTGACATGAATTGACTTAACACACTCACTAAGAATTCTAAATTTGGTCTAGTAGTAGTCAAACAAATCAAACTCCTAACTAGTTGCCTTTACAATGTGACATCCACCTCTTTGGAATCATCCTCCATCCGAATTTTAAGATTTTGTTGTAAAGCCACTAAGGCAACTTTGCAGTGCTCCATTCTCAATTTTTTTAGTAAACCTATGACATACTTCCCTTAAGTGAGAAACGTCTGCCTAGAGTCCCTCCAAACTTCCATACCCAAACAATAGTGCAATTATCTGAGGTCTTTCATTTCAAACAAATCTTGCGAAATCTACACTTTGATTTCTTTAATCAATTCATGAGCATTTCCAGTGATAATTAAATCATCAACATATAAAGAAGTCAAAATAATTTTCCCCTTTACATCAAACAAATTATACATATTTGGGTTGTTTTTTCTCCTCTTAAAACTATGCCGCAAGAAAAATGAGTCAATTTTTTCATACCATGACGTGGGTGCCTGTTTCAAACCATATAATTCCTTTTTTAATTTATAGACTACATTCTCCTGCCCCCATTTGATAAACCCTTCAGGTTGTTTTAAAAGAACTGCTTCTTTCAATTCTCCATTTAAAACTGTAGACTTGACATCTAGTTGGTTAGTCTCTGTAGGGCCACCAAATTAACATACACTTTCACTCCATTTTCACCTTTATCCTCATTTTATCACCATATTTCACCACATTATCATTATATTTCCATTACCGTATGGGTTCATATTTTTATTTTCCAAAGTTATTTCCTTTATGTATTTAAAGTGAACTTATGATTAAAAGTTAGAAACATAACATGTATTTGCTTATACCTAAAGGTGGAATGAGTTTGGTGACATGTGTAGGTGATTTGGAAGGTTCCAAGACACTCTTATGTGGCCTCTAAGACTCAAATTCCAATTCTCTTGAAGATTTGAAAGAGATTTGGGATAGGGGTCAAACATATCTCTTGGAGAAAAATCATGGATAAAGGAATATGTCTCTCATATTAGTTGTAACCATATGAAGCTTTTGTGGATCTAGGAGGGATTAGTGGATCCCAATTAATGAATTAGCTTCTTGTGTTTTTGTATAAATAGGAGTACCTCTACCATTCCAAAAAGAGGACTCTTGGAGCATGAATCCTAACTTATGATGGAATAGAATAAAGTTTTCTTCCTACAATTTTAGATATAAATTGTCTTAGTTCAGTATACGAATTTATGGAATAGTTTGTCACTTTGTTCTTAACAGAATTGAGCTAACTCTAAAAGGATCAAATAAACATTTTATTTCATCGTAGATTTTATTTCATTATATATTTTATTTTCATTTAATTACTTAGATGTTTGAAGATTTTTCTTTATTAATGAATGAGTTTTAGTTTAAATCTTATCAACATATGAAAGGACAAACAAGGGTCTAAGTTAGGATCTCCTCCACTCGATATGAGTAATAATTGAAGTTCATTTTATTTTTCTAGTTTCAAGTGATTTTTTGAATTTCCAGTTTTCCAATAATGGCATTAATGATGAATGAATTTGTAATGAAGAATATCAAGGACCTCCTTAGTTAGGAGCCTCTTCTATTATTTGTTTATGCATCTTAAGCTATTGTCCATTAGTGGTTTTTTATTTCTGTTCATTAAGTAGTATTCTAGAAGAAGGACAAATCTGGTTCTCCTATGTTAGCAACCACTTCTCCTACTTATTACATAGTGAATTAGAAATTACTTAGTTAAATTTTATATTTGTAATATGCCCTTCTAATTAGTTTAGAATTTCATTCCCTTCAATTTATATAACTTATCTTCTAAAGCTGATTATAGTTGCATCTGAGGTTGGATATAATTTGGTTCGCTTCTAAATTTTACGAAACCCCTAAGCTGACAATTAAATAATCGGGATTTAATACATAATTAAATCAGAAAACATTTTGGCAGCGTTTCCGGGGAAGCAACTTAGATGTAACTAAATTAGGAGGATTGTTTAGGAAACATTTTCTTCTAAGGTCATTTTCATTTGGGGTTAGATGCATTTAGGCATTTTTCATTTAAGTTTATTTTCACTTGCATATAGAAAACATAGAACATTAATATCAATAACCACCATTCACTAAAAAAAAAAAAGTCCAATTGCAAAATCAAGATCTGAAGAGCTTTGTGCTATGACAGTTGAAAAAAATAAAAAAACCTAAAGATCATATTCAAATTTGGTTTCAACTAGTCAATCTTCATGATCATGTCCAATAACTCAATAGGGTTTACTTTTCAAACTTGGATATGAGTCTACTCATGATATTGTTGCACAAATAAATGAATTAGAAATTATCTTATACTTAAGAGAATATTTCATTTCCTTTTCAATAAAATATGACTAACAAATAAAAAATGAACTTTTGTGATTTTGTGGTGTAGTAAGAACCACTGATTTACTAACCCTTGGCTAGAAAAAAATTCAATAAAACAAATGATTATGAATGAGGAGCACAAGAAAAGGTGGAAGAATGATAGTTATAGGTAAGAGATCGATCCTTTTCGATTTTCTTTTTTCCATCCAAAATTTTAAGAGAGGAATCAACTAATAAAAACTTTAGTATGCTCTCCCCCTGTGCTTTGTGTGATTTGGAGTATCAAAAAGGAAAATTTCATGTTAGTATATATTTTGTTAAAAAAATAAAAAAAATCTCTCTCATTATTCGTTTCTTTAAAAAAAAACAAAAGAGGTTTGCTTATTTAAACAAATTTGATAAAAAAAAAAAACATTAAAAAAAACAAAGAAATAATAAAAATAAATAAAAACACAAAACGAAAATGAGAATAAAGTAAACAAATTAAAAAAAATTCATGGAAGCTAAGGAAACAAATTGTTGCAAATGAATGTGTGATTTTGAAAAAATTAAAGATAGTTGTGCATTCGCCATATTTAAAAAAAAGAACGAATTCCACCCGACAATTATGTGAGTAGAGGTAAACTTTGTAAATGTTAAAAATGTCATTTTTAAAATGCATTTTGTGACCAAATGAAAATGAGTCTCAAAAATACAAAACATGGGGTTTTCTGAGAACGGGGAGAATGATGTTTCACAAAAGGTTTTTGCTCAAAATTCGAAACCATTTGAGAGATTTGCAAGGTTCTCTCGAGCCTTATTTGCGAGGTTGTGTGAAAAAAAAAGGTTTTCAATTAAATGTAGCCAGCAGCCAATGCCACTACCATCCAACAACCCAACCACAAAACCATGGCGAACAACCAAGCAGTGTTTCCACGCTGCAGAGAAAATAATCAATCAAAACTTTAAAATTGATTAAAAAAAAAAATAATTAAAATAACAATATAAATTATAAAAATATTACTTCATAAATTTTCAGAACTGATATTTTCTTTATGCTTACAACCTGAAACAAAAAAATATATAAAAAAATCATAATCATTTCCCAAGCTTTTATAGAATGAAAATTGGTTAAAAAATCCACTTTCTAGGGAAAAAGGATGAGTTTAGAAGATATGAAAAATGATTCGGCAAACATTTTGGAATCCCATTTTCCTAAAAATCTTGGAAATAATGAGCTCAAAAGATATGAAAAATAATTTTGAAAATATTTTTGGAATCATATATTCCAAAAAATCTTGGATTTAGATTGGCCACATGTCAAGTTGTTGTTTCAATTTCATTTTTAGAATAATTAAAATTTCCAAAATTCCAATAAATTTGTAAATGTGAATTGGGATATATTGGTAGGTCCTTCAATTTGCATAATGGAGGTCATGAGTTCAAATCTTGTGGGGATTGAAATTTGTTAATTATTCTACAATTTTGACACAACATTAATTAAGCAACAATTTTTTCATCACATGGTAGCACAACATTGGCGAATATTGCACATTCATCGCCATATCATCAGTGAAACAGTCAACATGTCACATCAACCATTTGCCATGTCACCTATTGCCACATCACTATTACATAGTCACCCTCCATCTAACAACTCATTTTTCAACACCGAAAATGGAGCAAGAGGAAGAATGATAAGGGTGCTTCATCTACAGGATTATTGTTTTGCAAAATGCCTTGAAGAGAATCCTGTAGATGGAAGATTGAATCCTGTAGACATGCTTTTTCGTTTCATAAAATATTTTTATATGATCATGTTTCTTTGAATCTTGTAGGTACAGAAGCCAACAAGATCACAAACTGGAAAATCTTGTGGCATGGCTCAACCAAAGGATATAGACAAGATTTTTAGATGCTGGAAGGGCGCAATCCTGCAACTGAGAAACCTTATGACAATCTTCATTGTTTCAACCAAGTTTCAAATAAGCACAACTTTCTCATATGACATAAGATTTTGACGATTCATACATTGTTGAAAAACCTCGACGAGATCTACATAATGAGAAAGATGTTATCATAATTTGAAGCATTTAAAGAATAAAGAATTGTTGATAATATATAACAAGTAAAATGAGGCACTAGTTTCGACACAGGTATAAATTCTTTCAATTTTTCTTTCATGAATTTGTTTTATTAGTACCAATTCTTTGTTTTTTTTGTAAATGTCATAAATAGAGAGATTGATCACCTCTCCCTTATGATAAACTTACATTTCATTACAGAAAAAGTACTAAGTTTTTGCAGGTTCCAAGAAGATAATCAAATGACCACAAGCAAACATTGTAATTTAAAGACCCCATTTCAACCATGAGGACATGCTTTTGAGTAAGCCAAGGGGGATATTGTCATTATATAAATCAAATCATTGAAAAGCCTCTCAAAGATCATATTTATTTCACTAGAAAATGATCAAGGCAACAACAAAGATGAAACATCAATGAATGAGCACATGATGTCAGATCAGATCCATCACTTACAAGCCTTTTATATGCCAGTGTCTCCATTGCATCCATGCTTTTTTAGTCAATAAAAAATTCACCTCATTTCCATTTACATTCATCATTTTATTCCTCCTTTCTCAATAAATAAAACCCTCATTGCATTATCACTTTTTTAGTCAATAAATTTTCCTTCACAGTCATTTTCTTACCTCACTTTCACTAGCCTGTAACCCATCAATAAAAACATTCAACTTCTCTACAAAGCTGATTCATTCCATTTCCTTTTCATTTTTCCAAATAACCTTGATCCACTGCAAAATTTCTCACCCACAATCCTTTAAAATTATTGTTTCATGCTTGAGTTAGATGATGGAGGATTCCTTAAGGCCTTCCTTCTAACAAGTTTGGCCTATCGACATCAACACATTATCTAGGTTCAAGGCTAGAGTCCTTAGTAGTACCTTGAGGCTTGTATGCCTTAATGTTAGGCTCTCTCACCACAATCATGGGAATAAACCAATGTCCCTTGATTGTTGCATCTTGCAAGTGGCTCAACATCATCTCATCTATTTGCCTTTCGCAATATGTACTTAGGTACCTTGGCACTCATTGAAATTAATGATGATTTGTCTTGCATTAGTTAATGACATGCATCAATGGTCGATAATCCAATGACTTCTCTTCATGCTTGACATTGACACATTTATTCGCATGATTAGAATTGTAGCATCGGGTTTTGTAATGATTGAAGACTATATCATTTTAATAGTTTGCAGAAGATCAATTTGTTATAGCAGCAATAAAGATTCAAACCTTCTCATCAACAAAGAGAATACAAAAGAAGATCCAAATTCCTTTGTTTACATACTCCACGATCCAACAGCATCAGCAGCCACACTATTCAGCATCCACAACTCATCTTCATTGAGGGTAAGTGAAGGTATGTGGTTTTCTATTTTTTAGTCATGCAATTCCTTAAAATGCTTAAAATTGTAACTTTGGAAAGTTCCTCACTTCCTTTTTCACATTGTCATATCTCTAATGGGAGGGGGAATTCATGTTCGTACCTCATATTCACATTTCGCGATATATATCACATTCATATTCCATTATCAACTTTCATATGTCGTATATGTCCTTTATACACATGCCATCCTAACCAACATACCATTCCAAACAACTACTATTGCATTATGATTGAAAATGTTACATGTTTTGCAAATGATGATCATAGAATGAATGGTTGATTAAATGTTTTCAAAGTATTTTGATGCAACACAAAAATAACAAAAGTATTGTTACACAAGAACCAATACTAATAAAAGTTGGTTGCCACACAAGAACCAACCAAAGTAATATGTTACAATCAAATATTTTTCAGAAGGACACTGGGCAAAAGGAACAAAGCTATCAAATGATTATGCGAAGATGAAAGAATAATTAATGTCAACCAAATTTCATATAAAAGGAAGAAAATTCCAAAGATCAAATCATGATTAATGTAAATCATTGTGATAGACTGCATTAGGACATGCAATAACTTAAGTTGGTGGGTATGTTGGGCCGCCAAATTAGCATACACTTTCCCTCCATTTTCACCTTTATCCTCATTTTTTCACCTCATTTCATCACATTATCATTATATTTCCATTACCATATGGGTTCAAATTTTCATTTTCCAAAGTTATTTAGTTTATGTATTTAAAGTGAATTTATGATTAAAAGTTAGAACAATAACATGTATTTGCTTATACCTAAAGGTGGAATGAGTTTGGTGACATTCGTAGGTGATTTGGAAGGTTCCAAGACACTTTAATGTTGCCTCCAAGACTGAAATTCAAATTTTCTTGAAGATTTGAAGCAGATTTGGGATAGGGGTCAAGCATATCTCAAGGAGAAAAATCATGGATAAGGGAATATGTGTCTCATATTAGTTGTAACCATATGGAGGATTTGTGGACCTAGGAGGGATTAGTGGACATTAATGAGTTAGCTGCTTATGTTTTTTTATAAATAGGAGTACCTCCTCTATTCCAAAAAGAGGACTCTTGGAGCATGTATCCTAATTTATGATGGAATAGAAAAAAAATTTATTTCTACAATTTTAGATATAAATTGTCTTAATGTAGTATATGAATTTATGGAATAGTTTGTCACTTTGTTCTGAAGAGAATTGAGCTCACTATAAAAGGACCAAAGAAACATTTTATTTCATCATAGATTTTATTTCATTATAGATTTATTTCATTGTATATTTTATTTTGATTTAATTACTTAGATGTTTGAAGATTATTCATTATTAATGTATGGATTTTAGTTTAAATCTTATCAACATATGAAAGGACAAACAAGGGCCTAAGTTAGGCTCTCTTCCATTTGATATGAGTAATAATTGAATTTCATTCTCTTTTTGTAGTTTCAAGTGATTTTCTAAATTTCCAGTTTTCAACAATGGCATTAATGATGAATGAATTTGTAATGAAGAACAGCATGGACCTCCTTAGTTAGGAGCTTCTTCTATTATTTGTTTATTCATCTTAAGCTATTGCCCATTAGTGGTTTTTGATTTATGTTCATGAAGTAATATTATAGAAGAAGGACAAATCTAGTTCTCCTAACTTAGGAGCCACTTCTCCTACTTATTACATAATGAATTAGAAATTACTTAGTTAAATTTTATATTTGTAATATGCACTTCTAATTAGTTTATAATTGAATTCCCTTTAGTTTCCATAACTTATCTTCTAAAGATGATTATAGTTGCATCTGAGGTCCCATATAATTTGGTTTGCTTCTAAGTTTTACCAAACCGCCAGGTTGAAAATTAAATAATAGGGATTTAACACACAATTAAATCACCCAAGAGACTCTATTGATGATTTTTAACTAAGGCTATCAACATTCTAATAGTGTTCAAGTTAGCTACTGACACAAAGGATTCTTCATAATCAATTCCTTCTCTTTGTGGTTAACCTTTAGCTACCAACCTAGCTTTGTATTTTCCTACATGACCATCTGATTTAAATTTAGATTTATATAACCATTTGCAACCTATAGGATCTTTTCTTTCCAAAAATTCAACTAAAACCAAGGTTTTGTTTATAAGTATTGACTCATATTACTCTTCCATGACTACCCTCCATTCATCATATTGACTTGCTTCTTTATAATTTGAGGTCTCAACAACATTTAGCATACTAGTTATAAGAGCATGATCCCTATATCTTGCTAGTAATTGAGTCTGCCTATGTGATCCCCTTAGTGGTGGATTTGGCTTGCTGTACCTGCATCACTTGATTCTTCTTTTTGTTGTTGTTGCTCCTACACATGGATGTCTTTAATTTTCCCATTGATGTCCTTCATCAACAAAGGAATGTGGCACTCCTCATTTCCTTTGTCTCTATTTCCTTCATCAACCTGCAAATGAAATATAACATCTCTACTGGAAAACACCTTGGGAGTAGATGTATTAAAAAAATTGTATAATTTAAATTCAGAACAATACCCTAGAAATACAGATTTGATGGCCTTCACATCCAGTTTCTTCCTATCCTATTTAGGAACATGGGAAAAATCTTGTGAAGCTAAATCTCTTAAATGACTAACTGAATGCTTAAAACCATATAATACCTCAAATGGAGTTTTAAGATCAAGACTCTTCCTTGGACTCCTATTCTTTAAATAAACTGCAGTGTTTATATCCTCTATCCAAAAGCAATTAGATAGGTTCTTACTTTGAGGTGTAGATGAAGCTAATCATTGTGGACCATTTAAAAGGAGGTGACATGAAATTAAAAAAAAAAGGGAAAAAATGTTTATTTTTATTTCTTATTTTTTTTAACATGAAAAAAAGATAAATTGTATATTAGTTGTGTGATTTAATCTGTAAATATGATATGTATTTTAAAAGTATAATTTTTATTTAAATTTTGAATAATAACAATAAACTATTTATTTGAAAATTTGAAATTAAAATAGATTTGCATTAAACTCTATTTTAATCATACATAATTGCAATTACATAATTACTTATTTTCATTTTCACTACAGTCTCTGAGCAAAGAGGATAATCGCATCTGCTTTCACAAAAATGAGTGATTGATATTTTGTTTTTGGTGGAGGAGATATTTTGTGAAGTAAACTATGTAATAACTTTTAGTATATCTATCTGCTCACTGTCATACCTTTCACCGTTTATAGCCTAGCATTTTGTATTATAACGAACCCAAAAGCAATTGGACAACAATTTCTCACCGCTAGATTTTTGTGAATAGCCTTTCCTGATCGGCATCTATAACCTTTGTCGTTTGTGATGGACATTATATTCCAAACACTCCTTAAAAGAAAATCATGGACATCCCCAACGAGGAGCTAACATCCCATCTTAGGGAACAGGAAAGGGTTCGAGTATCTTCCTGTGGCACTGTGATCATTCTGTCCCTCATACATACATACATATACACACTGAGCAAGAGCTTGTCAGTTGTTAGGTTATACATAAAGTTCAATTTTCCATAGTATGATCTTCTTTGAATTCATATGCATATATTCTTCTATTGCATCTACTTATCTCTTTTCAATGTATGTTTTACATTAGGTATACAGCAGTGACTAATAACACATCATGGCTTAGAGCGGTGTGAGGGTTAGCTGCCATGGCCTGTACTTTATGAATATTGCTTCTCAACAACGTAATCTGAAGAGAGCTTCCATTCCCATAGAACGTTTTCATGGAGTTTCAACGTCATCAGGGACTTCTATTGGTGAGCATCTGGCCGCCCTCCGTTGCCATTCGTCGTCCACTAGATCCTTAAACACAGTTGTCCAGATGGCAAATCTGCCTGATCGAGGGGAGAAGGTCGTTGAATTTGATTTCAAGGAGTACATGCTTTCCAAGGCACTGGCAGTGAATGAGGCATTGAATAAGGCCATCCCACTAACTCATCCCAAGAAAATACATGAATCCATGAGGTAATCTCTTCTGGCAGGGCGGAAACGGGTTCCTCCTGTTCTGTGCATTGCAACGTATGAGCTTGTGGGAAGGACCCAGGAGCTGGCCATGCGAACTGCGTGTGCAATGGAGATGATCCACACAATGTCTTTGATTCATGATGACTTGCCTTGCACTGACAATGATGATTTGCGCAGAGGCAAGGCTTCAAACTATAAGGTCTTCGGCGAGAGCACTGCTTTTCATTTGCGTTTGAGCGCATTGCAGAGTCCATAAGCAAAACGGTGGGGAGTGATCGGATTTTGAGGGTGGTATGTGAAGTGGGTAGAGCGGCAGGGTCTGAAGGGATTATGGGTGGCCAGAGCGTAGATCTTGCGAGCGAGCAGGATGCTTCTGTTCAGACTCTGCAATGGATTCATACTCACAAGACTGGAGCGCTGTTGGAGTGCACGGCTGTGTGTGGGGGGATCACTGCTGGTGCTTCGGAAAATGAAATTGAGAGGATTCGAAAGTTTGCCCGCTACGTGGGGCTTCTGTTTCGGGTGGTAGATGACATACTCGATGTCACCAAATCGTGGGAAGAAATTGGGAGGACGGCGGGAAAAGATTTGGTTAGTGATAAGGCTACTTATCCGAAGCTGTTGGGTTTGGAGAAAACAAAGAATTTTACCGTTGAGTTGGTGAAGAGAGGTAAGGAGGAGC